>JAIPMN010060191.1:0-16967 GCA_020650975.1 Apostichopus californicus
CTATATATACTTTCCATTTTCAGTCCCAGCAACTGTTGTAATGTTCTCGAAACAGACGTACGTTAATGGAGTCTACCAAGTAGTCATTGAATGTGTTACCTACGGACATCCCATCCCTGATGTTCTCCTCCAAAGAAAAGGCTTGAACAAATGGGAAGCTGTAATGGATGTGCTCCCTGTCATATATAATGTTACCACTAAGCGACGTCAAGTTACTTGGAAATTCTACGTCAGAATTGAAAACAGTAAAGAGGAAGAGGCATACAGATGTCGAGCTAACAACACTTTTCGGTATTTTGATGATAGTAATGTTGTAATGATTAACATCAAGTGTGAGTATTCAACTTCATTTCCAATTGTTCTTCGAAAATTGGATAAAACATTAAATATTTGAAAACATTTGTATCACTTAAAGTATGACTGTAGTAATGGAAGGTATTCTTACAATTACACACCATAGAACATTTACAGCGTGGCAAAATAATTTGTCATTGATAACAAGGAAGCATAACCTTCATATATAACCTTTTTTTTAAATCTTGCGTCTTTGATTCTTAATATTTGATTTAAAGTTAATTACGTTTCTGTTCATTTTTGTTTAATTGACTACCTTCTTTTTACAAATTCAGTAACATTTGATGTATTTCTTGTGGAGAATCTCCAAGCCATTATCTGCGTTTTTGTCGCCTCTGTCATAATCGTTGCGTTACTCGTAGCGTTTAAATACCATCAAAGTAAGTACAATATTCTGGATAAAGGACTCTATTCTTTTCCTGTAATGCATAATACAAAAATATGAATGGAGAAATATGACCAGACAGGTTAGAATGGCAGTTTTTAATATTACATATAACAGTATACATAGAGATAGATAAGAGTGAACCCTGAAATCTAAACAACAATTGTTGGTAACACCGTGTCGAAATCTACGTAACAATTATATCAAATAAACTGTCATTGTTTGCATATTCCCAATTGTAATTAATTACAAATGGTCCAGCTGCATACAGTACTAAAATTGGTGTAGAAAGCTGTCCTAAAGACATGTGATACTTTACATTGCTTTTACTGTGTCGAAGCCATAATGACAATTTTGAACAATGCTCCTGTCATTTCATATTTCACTCCCTCAAAGGAAATAATAGGTAAACCTTTGAGCATCCCTTGTTTAACTAGGAAAGACCATTTTTTCTGTGTGCAACACTTTACAAACATTTACCCACCTCAAGTCAATGATCGTTTACACCTAGTACACTAGGCATCGTGAATGTTTTAATGCTGGCAGTTTACTCTGGTGCATACAATAACAGACACGTTTCATTTCATTGACTAATTTATGTTAGCAAGCCGGACTATTTTAATGAATGTGAGAAAAGTGATATAAAAAATACTTATTTCTTATTCTTCTTTAGAAAAGGTTTCGCGTAATTTCCTTCCTGTTGTCACAAGGTATTTGGAATAAATAATGACTTAATTGTTTGTGAAGACGATTATTTGTGTGTCCAAACGTGGGAAGTCTGTAGGTTTTGACATTGGCTTGGTCATTACATGAATGTGACACTAACACAGGCAAACGCCTTGTTAAAGTTCAAAGCTTTTAGAGAGATAACCACTGTAGGCCTACCTCTATTTAAGTGTATTATTACAAAAACAATAAGTTTATTATTAACCACAATATGAAACATATTTCGCTTTCGATATGATCCATAATTAAGGAGATATATGTGACAAATAGTAAATCACTAGAAGTTTCCAACGTTAAGTTGTATGTGTTTGTGTTTGTGTGTTACATTTGAAAAAAAATAAAATGTGGATATCTGTGGCATGGTGAATGAACTTTTAATCTTACTTGACAAAACAAAAGATACACTAATGTATTTCTTATTTCGCTCGTATATTTCATAGATATAGTCGGTTGGTAAGGAATTCTATACATTTTCCAAGTAATTTTCATCGAGCCAGCAATAACCAGGCCCCAACTCTTCCGGATACTAGAAGTAGGTTCACAGATAATTGGGTATTTGTATAATGAGAATCATTCTTTGTGTTCAAAGGAATTTGCAATGGAAAATACAGCGACATTAAGTACACAAAAGGTGTAAAACCTTTCATGAAATGCAGAGGAACTGCACATTTAGTGACGATGTTTTGCACATTAATGAAAGCAGTCATCCATTGTAGTTAAACATATTTACTTTAAATCAATATATGTGTAACGCTTAATATTCCAGGATGATTCTGCTTTTTTCTTTTCATTAATTCTCAGTTATGATGAAGTATGGGTATCTGACAACGATATGTCATATTAGTGCATTCAGGCATATACTGCATATTTATATAGAGCTTGGTGATTCAGTGTAGCATGCACGTAGCAAGAAAACATTTGAGTTTTAGGAAAACATCTATTTCTGTAAATCAGTACTGAATGAATGGAATTAGTTTGCACAAATTGACGTACCATCGTTGAGATCACTATACTATTAACCTATTGGAAGTGAGTGTTGAAAGTAGATTCACCATTTACATACTCAATCGTTAGAATAGCGTGGTCTCCCAAACCTTTCACAACGTTTCGTTCTAAATTTAATTAACATCCCTTTAATGTTCTATTATTTTGTCGATTTGACTTTTATGTCTATTTATCTTTTTATTTTCTCATCTTTGAGAGGTTTTATAGTTCTTATTATACATGGGCTGCTCTTACAAATACTCCAGCTATGTCCTACGAGATATTAACGATATGCTAATACAGTAATACGCTTAGGCTTTCTACAGGGATGTGGCCAACTTTACGTGTCTTCATCAATGTTCTTGAATTTCAAAACGTGGTGTGAGAGCGGGTCGAAATTACTCACGGCCAGTCAAGACTGTTTTGACTGCAAGGAAAGATTCAAGAAATATTCTCTCTCCATTCGACGTCCAGCACTGAATGACCGATAGTTTTTCTATCGGAATTAAAAATCGATTTGACTTTAATCAGTTTAAGTGTGATATTATGTTATCTGATATGTATACGGAGGTTTGGGCTAATGTAAACTCAGCTTCTGAATGTTACAATACTTCTTTGAAAAGTATTCTTGATCAGAATGCGCCTTCATAAGATTGCAAAGTTATATATGTAGTTCCTTGACATAAATTGAAAATCCTTTCAAAGAAATATACAAATAATATGGTTTTAACAAATGTTCATGTACCTTCGATTTAACAGATATCCCTGGATTCAGTAGCAATATTCCAAGAGACCAGTCGTTGGACCCATATGAAGAGTAAGCATGTGTGGCAACTATTCATTGGTTTTTATCAGTAGTTTAAGCTGTATCAAAACGGACCTTTGCAAATAACAAGATAAACAAACAAACAAATCAATATTTAACAAAACATATCTTCTGAATATCAAAGTATTTAATGAGCTTTAGATGTCCCGTTGATTAATACAGATATGTGCTTGAAGTACAACATTGCATGGTGTGGTGGGAACGTAAGTTAGACATCGTCTGAGGCATTTCTTATTCCCGACGATTAATATCTTCAAACCAACAGAGATAATCAACTTGAGCAGTATAAATTTCTTAGTTACCATGATATTGCATTACGGAGTCAAAGACAGTTGAATAATAAAAAAAAATCATTTGTGACTTTCTAATGTTTATAAATTAGCTTAGATTCTCATAAATAAAATTAATTGTTCATATTTTATGTATAAAATAAATCATATAACATGTCTTTTGTTATATAATAACGAATGCATGCAGGCTTCCATGCAACGACGTAGATGGAAGAGAAAAACATGCATTGGACTTCTACCTGCCCGACGAAGTTGCTAGTTATGCCGCCGTTCAAAAGAATAGGTAACTTGCTCTGGAATTGTATTTAAATATACAGGTTCTGTTGGACAATCTAAGCAAAGTAAACTATAACAATGTATTCATCACTAGTCCATGTTTATTCATTTTGTATTTCTTCGTTCTTTGGTTTAGTTATTTATTTCATGTTATCTTCTTTTTCTCTTCAAAGTCGTACGACTTTAACAGCTGGCCACGACAAACACAATCAAGAAGAACAAGAAGAAGATGATTATATTGGAATTTTACCAGAACAACAAACCACACAGATATAAATTAACTTTTTTTTAATATCAGAAAAAAAATGATTGCCTATTTGCTTTGCAAGCTCTCATAAATCTTTTAAAAAGTTTAAAGTTAGAGCAAGCTTTTCTTAAATTTTTCTGCTGTATAAACTGTGGATAGGATATTGTAATTCATCGACGGTTGAATCAAAGTATACCATAATTGCTGCTTATTTCACAAATATAATGGTTCTTAAGTGGGTCTCCTAGTTTGTAGTAGTGGGCCGTATGATTGGAATTACATTAGCACAACAAACCACACAGATATAAATTAACCCTTTTGATATCAGAAGAATAAAAATATTGCCTATTTGCTTTGCAAGATCTCATAGAACTTTTAAAGAGTTTGAAGTTAGAGCAAGCTTTTCTGAAATATTGTGCTGTATAAACTGTAGATACGATATTTCTAATTCATTGTCGGTTGAACCAAAGTGTACCAAAATTGTTGCTTATATCATTAAGTATAATGGCACTAAACTTGGTCGACTAGTTTGTAGTAGTGGGACGTTTAATTAGGTAACAAAATATCATTTTCTATTTTTTCTATATATTTTTTAACATTTCCAATTGACGGAAGTGCTTGTTGGGTTACTTATGAATGCATCTGGTTGCTACTTTTGTTGATAGGCTGGAATCCAGCGTTTCACGTATACTTAAGGTTTAGTATATGGAATCCTAAATAATTAAGACCTATTAAAGAAAGGAATTAAACCACTGGAAAGTAAAGGTAAATCCCAGTTTATGGGTTTACATAATCAGTCATCCGCCCCACCAAATTTGAAATTGATCCGACTTACGGCTTAGGTGGACTTTATTCTCAACATACCTTGTGGTTTAATGACTGTTTCCAAAATATAGTTAACATAGTGACAAGCGGGTAATGGCTTAACATAGTTCTGGGGTTTTTAAGCTATAACCTCTGACCTCATGCAGGCATGAGTTGTGATGGTCTACCTACTCACCAACGTGATCAGACTAACGGTGAAGGAGGAGTTCGCTACTTACATTTTCGCAGAATTTGGCAAATTTTACGTTTGACCTGTGAATCCAACCCTTAAAACCTAAATCTGTCCTATTTTAAATTTTTCTCATCATGCTCTACATATAGTGTGATTTATTGCCTTGTTTCTTCTAAGGACTGTATCTCCGATCCCTATAAATAAATGTATGGAGATGAGATTGTAAAAGAAATGAATTACTGTGCGCGATTGTAGGTGTGCGTGTCTGTGTATGTGAGTCATCTCAGAACTCTTTCCACGTCGTCAGGCCGATCGAAGACACATTTGTGCGTGTATATCTTAACATATTATGTAAAAGAAAGTTCCGCTCACATCATATGACCACACTACTAATATCAATAAAGCAAACACATTTTGGGAATTACGCGTCTGCTAAAATATTGAAAAAGTCAACCATACCCTTTAGGGAATAAATCTCACTGTATATCGCATTCATTCTTGATGAATGCTCGGGTGGTCTATGGAAGTTAACATATTAACTTGACTAGTTTGTATGTCACGATCGTGACCGCAGTACGCTACAGGAATACATGGTGGGTGCAGTTCTGGGTACCTTCATATGGTGTCTTCATATGATGGAAAAAGTGTTTTTACCATTATGTGTCATAAACTTAGCGTACAATGTAAAAAGTGACTTGATAATTGGAAGACATATCTCAAACATGACTAATCATGAGGAAAGGTCTGTCGTATGCCTGTTAGAGTTCGAACTTGACGTGCTGTGTATATGGACGTGTAGAATATGCATCTGTGATCTTTCATTTTTATGAAAGGTAAGAGTAGAAAATACATAAATCCAAAACTGTTCTTTTGGTTAAAATGCACATACCAAAAAGACAAATATATGAAAATGGGTAGCCATCTGAGTACAGTGCATAGTAACGATCGTGAGGTTAATGGAGTTCAATAAACCTTGAAATGCTGAAAACTTGTATATATTTAGGCACAAAACGGCTCTGATCTATGTTGATACCCATACATTGTAAAATCCTCTTATAAAGTGTGGAAACCTTGCAAAATAGTCTCTCACGGGATGGATGGACTGCTAAATTTACATTTGAATGAATTGGATGATTCCTCTGTTCGCTTCAGGTCAGCAAAGAGGTTGAAATATGGTAAATACTGCAATGGTTCACTAGAAATAACATCAATTTCCTGAAATCCTCAACAAATTATGTGTGTGTGTGTTTGTTTTCACATTTCTGTCTTTAGTTCTCATTCTTTTTGTCAGCATGTTTATGATCAAAGTAACTGCCTCTAAGACTGCTCTTCACGGCTTCTTTCGTGATATGATATGTATTTATCTTTGCACAATTTGTAATAGGACAAAACGGAAGACCGCAAAAACCAAAAGTAGATACAAAAGAGGTTACTTTTAGCCAAAAACACGTCAGCAGAAACAGTTTTTCCCCTATCACTGACAACAATGACTCACTGTCTATCAATATATTTAATATAGTCACAAATGTTACACAGGGAGCCTTTGTCTCATTTGTCACATATACGGTGATGTATGTATTATGATCATATATATACTTTGAACGTTGAAAGTGCAATTTTTATCGCAGCTGGACTTTAGACTGTGAACGACTCAAGGGAATAGCTTTGTTCTATTGTATTCATACAGCGTCAGATATTTCGTTCTGTTAGTTTCGTTATTGAGATTAAGAACTTGCAATGCATTAATCAGTTCGTTTTGGAGGGAAAAGCTAGTAGCAATATTGTAACTATTGCTCACCTTGTTTGGATTATTGACATACGATTTATGGGAAGATCCATTCTGTTACATGTATAGACGGATATCCAAACGGTAAGGCACATTTAAAATACAAATTCAATTTCCAACAACAGTTCATAACTAAAATGTGTTGCTACAAAACAAAATCCATGCGGAGCAGCTAATTAGCATGGTCAGAGTCAGTACTGGAGAATACTTTTCATTTTTAAAGTCAAGCTATAAAATTGATCTTTTATTGTTTTTTGTTAAGTCTCTGTGTAAATCTACCTTTGATTAATGTTTATTCCACAAGAAGCAAATAAAAAGAGAAAAACAGAAAGCGTATGATCTTTTCACGTGATTAATTTTTGATGCTCATTATGATTAAACTACACTACGACAGTGCGTTGTATAGGCTCTACCATTGGACACAAAGAGGAGCCGGCGTATAGGCAATACTGTCACCTTGAAATCAGAAGATAATGTCCACAATGCGGTTTGGAGGTTGCAAAGTCTCTCAACATATTCCCGCCTTAAGAACACAAACTGAGCCATAGCCAAATATAGCGCAGCCTACCTTAGCGCTGCATATGTTTACTCTTTGCCGGAGGCGAAAGGAATCAATGACATGGTTGTTGCAGCAGTTCTTTATGTTGGGTGGACCCGGTCAGTTCACAGAATAAAGGTCACGTGGTTAATTATATGTCAAGTGACACGTGTAAAAAGGCACTGCTGGAGTAGCAGGGTTGGTAACATTAGCTGCGAAATTCACGGTTGTAAACCAAGCACGGCACATCATTTAGCAGGTGTACAGTATTGGCCATAATATCTCCTTTGCGAAGCTATAGGGAAATTATAATAATCCTACGTGATTTCTAAGAAGAATAAAGACAGAATAACTCGTTAACCTTTACGTATGTGTTAATGCTTCGTTATTTTGTGTCACTATACTCGGTAATGTAGCACAGATATCATACTAGACAAGGAAAACGACAGGCTAGTTACTAGTATTTGGACACTTCCTAGGCCCATCCAATTATTTTCGGACCAAGTAACCGAGGTGGATTTCAGGCGGTTACAATGGTGATGGCAATGTGTATGGCTATTGTGCGGTGTTATGTTGTGAGGTGTGCGTGTGTGTGGATGTGACACTTGCTTGTTAACACAGTAACTCAAACATTTCATCGTGGATTAATTTCATATTTTATATGTGGATCCGTCTTATAAAGTAAAATCATTCAAAATCATTCAAGAAAAAGTTTGTATTTTAAGGTCAAAGGTCATTTGACGTCAAAAGAGGTAAACGTCTGAAAAACTTGTAAGCATGATAACTCTATATTTAAAGCTACATTTCATCTGTGAGTTATCCAATGCTATCGTTTTCTTTGGTCATTTTCAGTTCACTTTCGTTTGTGAAGAGGCCAAATATAAAATAGATCTCAAGTGATCTTCAATTTCCAATACATAAAGTCATTCAGGAGATATAATCTGTTCCAGAGAGTTGATACTTATGTGTCGGATGATTTCAACACACTGAAGTGACCCTTATTATATCGTTTTCACACTCTGAGTTTCAATGAGTCAACAGGTTATCCCAAATGGTGCTAAAAAAGGCTATATTCTCAGTGCATAAACAATGTCATGCAACTCTGATTCATTAAGGAAAATTATTAAAGGGGTGGTTTGTGACAGAGATGATTTGCTGGCACAAACAAAAGAAAATGTACATTTTCCCATGCATCTATCTGTCTATATGTCACATAGGAACAATTTTTTTCAGGATATTTTTTGAAATGTCATTTTTTAAAAACATTTTGGAATAAAAACTATATACTGTAAACCCTTAACAATGAGTTAATTGGTTGATGCACACAAGGGAGTGCTACAAACAGTAGGAAATGTATGATCTTTCCTAGTTCTCACTAAATTCTTGAACAAACTTAACTAACTTGCTCTACGTTAGTCAGATATTTATGTGACATTTTTGCGCAAATTGTATGGCAAGGAATCACAAAGTTAAGCGGCTTTTTATCTATTGTTTTTTTAAAGATGTGTGAGATTAATTTTTCATATATTATCTGTCTCCTTTTTGCCGAGGAAAAGAGTGAAATGAAGCTTTGATATCGCGTTTCTAATCAAGAGCAACACAGTAAATGTGAATAATACCGTGGTCAGCTCACGAGAGACCACCAATAACCGTTTTTGTTTAAATTTATGACGATAGCAAGGTACTGGTGCGATGCCACTTATGACATTGTACAAAGTTTCGCTTTGAACTAATTGGGTAGAATGATGACTATTGATTGTATCATGGAGATTCAATTATTCATTTCTCCATATGGTTAAGACTCACATTTGGCTCTTTACTGGAATGGAACATTTTAAAACAAAACGATCGACATCATATCCTAGCGTTTGTTAATATCAAGAACGTGTCAGTCTAATAACATTTTGTAGAATTAAAATAAGGATACAAACAAACCTAGGTAACAACTGCAGATTTCAAGCAGAAATTTGCAAAAAGAACACAGAAAAAATGTTCATTGATTTAAGACGATGCTCTCTATAGTCTTTGGAGGTAATCAATATAACAACCTTTCTTGTACTGGTTAAGCGACCACAGTATGTAATAAGGTAATTTCTATTCTCAATTCTGAACAGTTTGTTTAGGCAGTGTATGCATACGATATCCGTCTTTGTCCAACAACCCTATTGTTGCATTCCCTTCCAATATCGCAGGTAACCTGTAAATTAAGCAATTATCCTGAGAAGAACATTCCGATAATCCATCTGCTAAAAACATTTAGAATGTATTCTTATCTTTAATGTACTATCATGTCCTTATTTACAGTGCTTTCTTTAGATATATATTGGAGTCTTTCATATATCTGTACCCTGACGTCCAAGCGCAATACATACATTGAGGTGATCGATAGAAAGAATGGGCACTTTATACGTTTTTGTGATAATTGTCACATTGTCTACGCACTGTTCAGGTGGGTTTTCCTGTATATGATTGTTTTTGAGTGAAAGATAATATAGGCCTAATATTATAATAATCAAAGCAGCTCCTACTGTCAACACTTTCAACAAGAAAATTCATACTTATCTGATCTCAAATAAGCATTTCTTGACTCTGGATATTAGGTGTTTATGTATAGTTTTTTATTGACTTTTTTGTATTGCTTTAGTTAGACATAAAACTTGTGTAAAAGTAAGTTGGCCTGACGTTTCGATCTTCTTCATGGACTAAAAAAAGTTACATAAAACCTATAGCAATTTGAACGGTGTGCTGCATCGTCACAAGTTTTTATAATTCTCTTATTGAACGTAATATGCTTTGTGAACTTTCCTCTAACCTGATAATCAACCATGGTGACTAAAGGACGTTGCGACATCATGCCGAAGTTTGATCATTAATTTATAAACGGTGTTGACTTGTACAGGCGACAAATATTTTAAAACAGTTCACTAGCACTTTCTGTTCCTTAGCTATTGTGACTTGTTTTGAATGTAATAAGAAACGAAGCTAAAATCACTTTTATGTGTAAAAGCCTTTTCAGGAAAAACTAAATGTTTTTTTTTAAATCTCGCTGATGTGTATTGACTACAGTAGTATCAGGAAAGCCAAAAGTCGTAGATGATGAACTAGTTTGGCGTTCTATTATCATAGACGGAAATTTTTTGAACTATCATATGCTAAAGTAGTATGTGTGAACAAAGCGGGTTGCCCTAAATACATTCCACTATTTCTTTCGACAGCTTATGTCGTGTCGCACAGCGAAACAGACACATCGAAAGCCTCGGTTATATTAAAGGAAGAACAGTCAGCGGAAATAATGTGTATGTCAAAAGGGACTGGTGATTACTTCTGGAGGAAAGGAGCAACTATGTATAACAGTACTCTCGTGGCTTCTTTTACCGTGGGAGAAGTCAGTGACGATTCTCAACCATATTCAGTAACAGTAAATGGAACACTTCTCATTAGAAGCGTTACGCTAAAAGATGAAGGAAACTACTTCTGCCGGGTCTCTTCAACAGAAAACGAATGTTATGGAGAAGTTAAGATTTTGGTGCAAGGTTAGTTTACGGTTTCGAGGGCAGTACATTGTCGGAAATAACTGAACAACTTGGAGAACATAATCAAGACTAGTAAAGGTGTAGAAAGGCGTTGACAAATACTTGACTGGATGAACTTTATCCTATTATGTATACAACCAAGTCAAAATCTTTCAAAGTCCTTTTTAAAACTAATATCGATATAAATAGCTGCCACTAGTTTCTGTGCAGATTTTTTGAACAAAGAATGACCTTTGCTTGCTACAGTATAAACCTTTATAACAACAGCAGTAGGTTTAGGCTCATAATAAGAGAAACATGACTCTATCTTAAATATAATTGCAGTTAAAATGCACAGTAGTGTAATATACTTCAATACGTTTAGTAAATATTATACTTACATCAACTTGTTATTTAAAAAACCTTGTTAATAAACTACATTGGTATATTACTGTTCGTCATTATAATTCGGCTAAACAGAAACTTAAAAGTACAAGTTATCGGTTGAAGCATTTTTTATTTAATGAAGTTTCCAATTTAATTTTGTTTCTCGCTAGCTTCTCTGCTTAATTTCGATCTTGCCATTGACCGTTGCGACAAAAAAGGCAGCTGTTTATTGTATCTCAATCCATCTCAGTTCACTTCGTTGACGTGTACGGCACTCAATGCTCCTTCTTTAATGACATTAAAGTGGTTTAACGGATCCAAGGAGATTACAGAAGGCATTGAGCAAAATGAAATAATACATCAAAATGTCAATTCAAGGGAAATCATCAGCACAGTATCCTCTGTATATGGACATCCTGCATCCCTAACGTGTCAAGCAGTAGATCCGAAGAGGAGCAACGATGATGTAAGGTTTGCCCACGCTCAAGTTGAAAGGAAAGGTAATAAAATCTATCTAAGATATATGTGGCACAGTGGTTGGTGGACGCAAGTGGCAAATTGGGAATATAAATGTTCGAAGGAGAACATATAATAACGGCACGAATTTGCTCTTAGCGTATTACATTATACACGAATGTGACTGCGTATTCAATTCACGTTCGTTATTAGCTGCGCCCATTGAGTTTATACAACGACATATCTTAACCACAGCCATGTATACCCACTGTTCACTCAAAGCCTTTCTGGTTGATCAAACTTGTTAGCATGGTTTAAATATATTTCAAATGCTTACACCTTTTCAGTGCCTGTCGAAGGAACATTGCCGAGTTGGATAACCGTAGCAGTAACTATAGCAGGATGCTTTATCGTTTTGGTGATATTTTTAATAATCAAAGGTATGGAGATAAAAAAAATCACTTTTTCATTAGACACTCAAAAGGAGTTCTGTCTAAATTAAATTGTTGATGTCATCCAATGTACCCAGATCATCCAAATGTCTAAGTTTTACTTGTCAAATGTTCAACGTATACTTTGTTGTTTTAACTTTTGGTGCATGACTTAAGGTAGACTCATTTCCATCATTCATATACATACAGTTCAGTGGAATCAAAGTTCCAAATTACGATTGAATAACTTTTTAATGTCCCATTCCTTTTTTTCATCCAGCAACGGTTAAACGGAAACAGCGAAAGAAATATACGAAGCTGTAAGCAAACGTACCGATAATTGTGTAAACCAATTTAAATTAAAACAATGTTACTTTTGTTCTGCTATTATATCAGGAGTATGATTAATCAACAGGTGTTATACACACTCAACAATGTATCGAGATATAGGCTGTAATTATGTATAAACCTTGTTTGTTTGATAGATACTGATTGCATAATAGTATTGCTTAACAGACGGGAACTTCTCGTATAAAGGAAGTACGAAATCCCATTTGTAGTTCTTTTTTCTAACTATTCCTCCCATTTAAAGGTTTTAGCCATCTGTACTTTGCTTAAGAAAGTAATATTCGTAAAGTATAACTGCGTAGCGAATAGTTAAGCTTTGTCCATTATGTTACTTAACGAAAGTCTTACACGTCTGAGGGAGACTATAGAGTATTATCCAGGAATTTATCCGATTCGTTTAGTGAAGTAAACCTGAAGAAAAAGAAGCAAAAGCAATATTTCCTGGTAACATGATCAAACGCCATACAGATGCATGTCTTTTTTTGGACATCTCATGGAGAAACCAGAGGCTATAGAGTAGAATACAAGAAATTTGTCTAAACTGATATTCTATTAATCAAGTAAACCAAGGCCTTGAAACTGACCGATCTCCAGTCGCTGGCAAATAGGCGGCTTGAAATTTGTACCAATTTCGCCATTGGATGTACTCAGTCCTATAGATATGACGAGCTGTTCCCTGCTACCCACGACACGCTAGGTATGTCCTTAAGAAACCCCAAACCTACCAGGAAATTAAGTTTAAGACGAATAGGTACGGAAATAGTGCGATACCATTTTTTGCGAAGACTTATAAACGAATGATTTTGGTGCGTTTGTTCCTGGTTAGACGTATTGTTTTGCTTTTTAGCAAGGAGGGAGGGGGGGGGGGGGTAGTTGGTATTACTACTAAAGTTTCCTTGTAAATTTGTAGGTTGTCTTTATTTATTATATATTTGTGTGTATTTTGGTCTTCTACTTTTAGTGTTATTGAGTTACTGTTATATTCCTTTATTTTGGATTTGTTTGCATCGTTACTCTTATGTAATTTGGCCTTTGGGCCACGTTATGAGATGCAATAAACTACTACTACTACTAAACCTGAAGCAAAAAAAGATGGTTTTAAGTTACTTTAGTAATTGAACAAATCGTCATAAAGGGTGAATTCCTTTCTCTACAAATGTGCCCTTATATTATTTTAGCTAAAGGTTTATTAATATGCAGATATGCAAAACACGATTTTGAAAGAGATTTGGCACTGGAAACAAACAGGATCGTTGAATATTATATCTAGAAGTGCACAACCTTCATGAAAATACTTATACTTAAATTGAATGACGTAATACCAACCATTTTTTCTCTCCCAGGAAAACTGAAGAATATCAGTCACTGACGGTGCGTAAAAGAATAATATATCATGTTTAACAATCGTGTGTTATCGTACTACAAATGTATAGCTTTGCCTAGCAGCTTTGCAAAATAAAATTAGTAGAATTTACAATTGTGCTAAATGCAAACGTTTCTCGAACTTACTTCCTGCTATAAATATTCCAGTTGGCGATATATATTCGTTAGTTACTCGGTGTGCATATGTTTATATATATCAAATACTACAATAAGTGCAAATATAATTGTTTGGCCAGTATTTCCCGTTCTAACAACTGAATAGAATGTAGCAAGAGGAAAATTTATTTTTATTGAAGTTTTTAAATGTTATATGATAAAGGATTAAAGACTTATTGCCAACCTACAAGTTTAATGTGTGGATAACGTTGTTTGTGTTTTCTAAGACATTTTCTTTTCGTGCTGGAAGTGATACATTTTGTATGGAGGAGAGAGTTCAAGATTAAGAGCAAAAATGGATTTAAATTGAATTTGACCATCCTTATCACCCAAATATTCTCTAATTGGCCAAGGGTGGAAGATGAAGAGAAATTAAAGGAATAGTAGCGACAACCTTTATAAAGGTATATAAGCAGAGACATCACATAGTGCTTTTATACATCAAGATAATAATTATAACTTACGTAACGTGGAAGAGTAACCTTCGTTTTTTCTTGATAAACTGAAATGTAGTAAGTAACTGAAATGAAAGTGTGTGATAAAAGCAGCGCAGTATCAAGGTCGCCCATTCCAAGCAAAATTAATTTAAAGTTATGATAAACATAGGAGATCATAACAATAGTACATTCATTTCATGACTCGAGGAGACACTACGTAATGTATAATACAATGCCATAGTTATTGTAGAATCACTTCTTAGTCTGGTGAAGAGCTTTCTCAACGAAATGTTGTTTAAGATGTACGACATGTTAAAAAAGACTCCAATAACGACATTGTTTAAATGTTAAGATTACAAAAGGGTTATGTCTACTGAGTGGGTTATCTCTCTTGAGCATAACTGAATAACTAACCAGTGACTGTATCATAATCAACTTGAGTAAAAGTTTCAGTAACTGATCCCAAATGAAAAAGGCCAAGTCGTTTTGCAGCATTATTACTTAGCGATTATGTTCGTTCCATGTATGCAGACATTTTGGCTTTACGTTTATATTTAGACCGTTATTAATTATCAATGAAAAGATATGTGTTCTTGAAAGTAACAATGGTTCAAACTTACACATCTTAAGATACGTCGGCGAGTGTCTTAAAAGACCCTGAATTGATGTCATGACCCTAAAAATAACTTATATACGTAATATACAGCCGAAAGACAAATTCAAATTTTCTGCTTACCCTTATGTTAAGATTTCATTATATACTTCATCTGTATATTTTAATTGCATCATTTCACCATTAATAACTATTTCTCTCTTGCAGAAAACTATCAAAGACAAAGACAAAGAGATAAGTGTTCTTCGTGAAAAAGATGTCGAAAATAAGGTTCGTAACTGTTCCTTAGTAAATGCAAATACAGAAAACAACTTTATTGGCAGTATATTTGTCGTCCCTATTCTAACGATTCTGACTGTTAAAAAACAATCCGCTTGTGGGACAGTGAAGAAATTTCGTTAAGACTACATTACCAATGTTAAGATCACTTTTAACACACGTTTTCAATCCTAGCAGTCTGTGATCTGAAGTATCAGACATATGCATTGAATGTGTGTAAACATGTTTTCTTTCATTATACTTAGAGCGCTATAAAAAGTTCCCTTGAAATAGGCAAAGTGAAAACAACTGCATCTCAGGTAAGACATGGTAAAGCCATGTATATTATTCTCAATATCTTTCAGTGGAAGAACTTTTGTCGCACATTCAGTTTGTTTAAAATACTTTTGAATCTTCAAATCCAGACGAAAGAAAAAATAAATATTGCCAATAAAAGCTTTTAATAATATTTCAGTGTTAGAGAACATATCATTATATTCAAATCATTTATTAGAATCAATTACATCTAAAGTAGATACAAATCACAAACTATAAACTTGAAGACAAACTGAACAGTGCAAAGTTTCAAATGAATTAATATGCTGTTAGGTTCCCAATTTAAATACAGAATGGAAGATGAAGAAACAATAACAAGTGGTTTTCAAAAGAGTCAAACTGATACAGGCTACCTACGATGCAATAACGAAAGATTCACGGCTTCATTGTTAACAACTGCTGTAGTTTAAGCATCTCTTTGGAATCCAGCCGACGTTCTAGAGTGAACAAAAGCTAGTCATGAACTCTTATTCTAAATTCAAGTTAAACTCACAATTCAATCTGTCTTCAATAGGATGTGGGCAAACTCAGAAAACAACTTCTTTCACAGTATTGTCCCTATACTCTCGATAATTCTTTCTAAGAAAACTCATTAGCGTGAATGTGGAGGAACCTTCGTAAATGTGTGTTTAAAATTGTTTTACAAATATCCAACTTAGGTTTGAAGTTTATCTCTTGGTATTTAACTTAACACTGAATATTTATGTCATGTCTTTGTGCACGAATAATACAGGCCGAAATGAACAAGAAAGAGAATGATTTATCATTGTTAAAGGTAAGTTGAACAGTCATTCTATGTTTTCCAATTGATTGTACCGTTGCAACCATTCTGAACTCATGACTTACTCTACTATTAGTTTATATTACCGTTAATTACTTTTTGTTCTAGCCAGATTTCTTTTCTCATTTTTTCGTTCTGTGGCATTTATTTTTAAGAAGCAAACAGTTGCGTTTACTAATACGATATTCTGGTGAAGCCATGCTATCAAATATGATTGTTGTAAAACAACGTAATAGACTGGGATTACTTGGGGTGATTGCGGAACAAATGGTACACAAAGCACACTTATTCCAACTGTTTACATTTTCTTCTCTGTAGAAGGAAGTGAAGGACAAAGACCAAGCAATACTTGCATTGCAGGTGAGTTTCAAAGTGAGACGAAGATGTTTAAGACGGCAATGATAACAATATTTAACACTACTGACCTTGATGTTTCTTATTGCGGACAGTTTATGAAATG
>JAIPMN010060237.1:0-29841 GCA_020650975.1 Apostichopus californicus
GGGTGTCCGCATATAAAGCGGGAGGCCCTGGTTCGAATCCCGGTGGAGTGTGAAAGTTTTTTCACTGTTCTTGATTTTCCAACTCATTACTCATTACATCTCTTTCGAGATCATGCTTTAGGAATCACAAATGATTTCGAGTTAGTAAGCATCATGTTGGATCTCTAGAGTAGGGCAAATGTCACCAAAAACAGTACTAGTATTGTTCGATACAGGTGACTAACGCCTACAGTGGAATTACGACCTTCCTAACCGGTTTCGAACCTCTGGACATACAATCAGCGTCCATAGCCTAGTGGTTAGAGTGTCTGCATATAAAGCGGGAGGCACAGGTTCGAATCCCGAGTGGAGGCTGGAAGTTTATTCACTGTTCAAGATTTTCCAACTCATTACGTTTTCAATTATATATATTCATTTGCCTTCGTCGTTTAACTCCATTTCATTAACATTAAGTCTGTTCAAAGTATCTCTTTTGAGATCCGGCTTTAGGAATCACAAATGATTTCGAGTTAGTAAGCATCATGTTGGATCTCTAGAGTAGGGCAAATGTCACCAAAAACAGTACTTGTATTGTTCGATACAGGTGACTAACGCCTACAGTGGAATTACGACCTTCCTAACCGGTTTCGAACCTCTGGACATACAATCAGCGTCCATAGCTTAGTGGTTAGAGTGTCTGCATATAAAGCGGGAGGCACAGGTTCGAATCCCGGTGGAGGCTGGAAGTTTTTTCACTGTTCTAGATTTCCAACTCATTACGTTTTCAATTATATATATCATTTGCCTTCGCCGTCTACCTCCATTTCATTAACATAAAGTATGTTCAAAGTATCTCTATTGAGATCCGGCTTAAGGAATCACAAATGATTTCGAGTTAGTTAGCATCATGTTTGATCTCTAGAGTAGGGGCAAATATGTCACCGAAAACAGAACTAGTATTGTTCGATACAGGTGACTAACGCCTACAGTGGAATTACGACCTTCCTTACCGGTTTCGAACCTCTGGACATACAATCAACGTCCATAGCCTAGTGGTTAGAGTGTCCGCATATAAAGCGGGAGGCCCGGGTTCGAATCCTGGGGGAGGCTGGAAGTTTTTACACCGTTAACAAGATACAAAGAAAGAAAAGTTGGAGTGATCGATAACAAAAAATGAATATAAAACAAATAAAGAAAGTCCCTCATCTATTATTATTTTTACGACGCTCAAGAAACCACAAATGTGAGAGAAGCCCGCAAGGGTTTATGGATTACAACTTACACGTCAGGTGACTTCCAATTCACATTGTAACTCAAAATTTGGAATCTTTTCAATTTAAAAAGTCATTTCAGATTGGAAAACCGTCGATTGCTCTTGGATGAAAAACTATGACCCGGCCAGGTGTCGAACCCGGAACCTCCCGAATACTAAGACTCATTGTTTCAAATGCCACCGCCTTTATCCACTCGGCTACAGCACTGATGGTGCGAAATCCACAACTTCCCACAGATATAGAGCGTATAGATATAGAGAAGTAGCTTTGTCGGTAGACGATGTAGCTGGCGGTATGATAATATAACCGTCGGTGAGTGTAAGCTACGGAGAGTGCTTATTTTCATCCTGATCAGTCCACGCTACTTTAAGCCGGTCAAGCGACACTGTGTCGTGCTTAGAATTTATGTCTACCACAAAAGAGCTGTCTCCTCGGGAGATTACTCGGTACGGACCGCGATATGGCGGTTGAAACGGCCTTTTGACGGTATCATCGCGGACCCACACATGCGTGCAACGGTTCATATCTGTGTGAAGTTGTGGCTTTCGCACGTGAGCTCTAGTTCCGGTGGGGCTTAGCTGAGACATTTGTGTCCGAAGGCGTTCAACATAACGGTAAGGTCGGGGGTGCGTTGAGGCTCATATTGACTGACCAAGTCACAATGTCATATCAAGGTTGTACCATAAACCAGTTCAGCGGTGCTACAGCCGATGTCTTCTTTGAGCGCCGATCGGATACCAAATAAGACAAATGGTAATAAGTCACTCCAATGCGTATGGTCATGTTGCGCTTGATGACAGCCTTTAATTGCCGATGGTAGCGTTCTACTAAACCATTGGATTCCGTATGGTATACCGTGGTACGAATGCGTTTGCTTCCTAACAGCAGGATAGTTCGAATTCCCCGCCTCTGATCGTAGCTGGTGTGCCAAACGTGATATCCATCGAGAGAGAAAGGCTTTTGCGACAGTTTCAGTGGTGATATTGGGAATGAAAATGGCTTCAGGTCATCTTGTGAATCGATCTACAATATTCATTAGGTACGTATATCCATTTGATGGTGGCAATGTGTACATGATTATAGCGCGCATCTGGGCAACCGAAAGTACCAAGTTGTGTAACGGTGTGCCTATGCACTTTTGACCGTTGGCAGTCTAGACAAGATTCAACCCAGTGTCTCACATCTTTGTTGATATTGGTCCACACAATTCGATCCGTTACTAAGCGTTGAGTCGCGCGTATGCCAAGATCAACCATGTATGGCGCTAAAAACAGTACGCCGCAAGTTTTCGGAACGTAAGGTCACGGTGGTCCGGTTTTTACATCACAGAGTATTGTTTTATCAGAATAAGGTAAAGAAATTTTCTGGAATACGAGTGATGAAGATTCCAGGAGTGAAGTTCGGGGTCGTCCTTATGAGCTTGCGCAAATTGCGCGTAGTCCAATGGAGTAGAGATAGGAGCCTTAGAAAAAGAATATATTTCCACGCGAGACAACGCGTCTGCGACAACATGGTTTTTACCACTAACGTGACGTATGTCCGTGGTAAATTGGGACGCAAAATTTAGATGTCTAATTTCTCTAGGCGACTATACTTATCAGAGTTCGTGCTCAATGTATAAGTAAGGGGTTTGTGGGGTGTGAAAATCGTGAATTGTCGTCCCTCTAATGTGTAGCGGAAATGTTTAAGCGTTAGATAAATGGCAAGCAGTTCGCGTCCGAATGCACTGTATGTAGACTCAGTAGCACGTAGCATTTTAGAGACGAAAGACAACGGTTGCCAAGATCCATCTCGGTAGTGCTGAAGTACGCCTCCGACGGCCAGATCCGATGCATCCACCATGACGGAAAGTGGTAAATTGGGATCTGTATGCGTAAGTAGAGCAGCTTGCGCAGGCGCGGTTTTACTAGCTGTAACAGCTTCAGAAGCTTCCTCTGTCCAAGTCAAGGGTGCTGCATTTCGTTTGTTATCCGCAAGTAAATCCGTGAGAGGGCGAAGAATTTCAGCACATTGCGGTATAAATAGGTGGTAAAAATTCATTAAACCGACGTCTTCGCGAAGTTTGCGTTAGGACGTTGGTTGGGGGAAATTATCAATAGCTTTGACTTTCGCCGGTAGTGGGTGGATTCCTGTGGAATCAACTGTGTGTCCAAGAAATTCAAGTGAAGGAACTCCAAACTGACTTTTACTTGGGTTAATGACAACTCGTAGTCTTGAAGTCGGTTAAACAGTTGTCTCAAATGATCCATATGTTCCCTATTTGATTTACTAGCAATGAGTATATCATCGATGTTGGCATAACAAAATTCCAGTCCACGAGTTACCTCATCCATGAAGCGCTGGAATGTTTGCGCCTCATTTTTGAGACCGAATGGCATGCGTTTGAATTCGAACAGACCGAAATGTGTTGTTATTGGCGTTTTGCTAATGTCCGACTCCTCAACCGGGATTTGGTAATATGCGAGCACTAGGTCAATCCTGGAAAAAACGTTTGCGCCATTAAGTGACGCAGACAAGTCTTGTAGATGCGGTATGGGAATGGTCACGTTATTTAATTCACGATAATCCCCGTATGGTCTCCTTTCATCGTTTTTCTTTCAAATCATGCGAAGGGGAATGCCCGTTGGCTATCCGACGGGCGCACTATGCCCAGCTGCATCATGTGTTCGAATTCTTGACGCAAAGTTTTGAGTTTGCTGCGTGTTTGACAGCAGATTCTTCGAAATTGACACGAAAAGGGTGGGGAATTCCGCAAGAAGCGCGCTGTAACCAGAGTCGCTTAGCATAGTAGCGAAGTAGCGTAGTAGCGGAAGTTAGGCAAAGTGTTTTTAGCGGCGCGTTAGTTCCTTGGATGAACATATTTGTGGTTGTGTCAAAGAGTTTGTTGTGCTTAACATCTACTAACAAGCCAAAATTGAGCACGGTATCACAGCCTAAACTAACAGTTTGTTCGTTGGCTATACCAAAAATTTACGGGAATCGTCTCCTGAGACATATGTCAAGCGCCAATGAACGTTGACCAAACGTTGGAATTGTGCTGTTTACAGCTTGAAGCGTTGGTCCTTTGCCACAATTTTGGAGATCTTCGCGCGCAGGAGGTATAACACTGACTACCGCCCCGGTGTCTATTAGAAAACGTGTGTTATTGATTCGATCTCGCGCGTAAAACAGGCGACTTGGGTCCTGTCCAACGTTTGCCGCCACTATGCGTTAGCCTGAGCGTTTTCCGAATTATTAGACGTGCTAGAAAAATTGCATAATTGTCTGGAGATTTTTGCAGCAGTGCAGCACATTTGATGATACCAACACATGCCTGGCGGGCCGTTTATCGCGTTTCTTACAGTTTTTCGATTAGTAGAAGTGTTACGCTATCGACTGCGATTATAATTTCTCTAGGCGAATACTTATCAGAGTTCGTGCTCAATGTATAAGTAAGGGGTTTGTGGTCTGTGAAAATCGTGAATTGTCGTCCCTCTAATGTGTAGCGGAAATGTAATGTTTAAGCGTTAGATAAATGGCAAGCAGTTCGATTCCAAATGCACCGTATCTAGACTCAGTACTACCTAGCTTTTTAGAGACGAAATACAACGGTTGCCAAGATTCATATCGGTAGTGCTGAAGTACGCCTCCGACGGCCAGATCCGATGCATCCACCATGACGGAAAGTGGTAAATTGGGATCTGTATGCGTAAGTAGAGTAGCTTGCGCAGGCGCGGTTTTGCTAGCTGTTACAGCTTCAGAGGCTTCCTCTGTCCAAGTCAAGGGTGCTGCATTTCGTTTGTTATCCGCAAGTAATTCCGTGAGAGGGCGAAGAAGTTCAGCACATTGCGGTATAAATAGGTGGTAAAAATTCATTAAACCGACGTCTTTGCGAAGCTTGCGTTAGGACGTTGGTTGAGGGAAATCTATCAATAGCTTTGACCTTCGCCGGAAGTGGGTGGATTCCTGTGGAATCAACTGTGTGTCCAAGAAATTCAAGTGTAGGAACTCCAAACTGACTTTTACTTGGGTTAATGACAACTCGTAGTCTTGAAGTCGGTTAAACAGTTGTCTCAAATGATCCATATGTTCCCTATTTGATTTACTAGCAATGAGTATATCATCGATGTTGACATAACAAAATTCCAGTCCACGAGTTACCTCATCCATGAAGTGCTGGAATGTTTGCGCCTCATTTTTGAGACCGAATGGCATGCGTTTGAATTCGAACAGACCGAAATGTGTTGTTATTGGCGTTTTGCTAATGTCCGACTCCTCAACCGGGATTTGGTAATATGCGAGCACTAGGTCAATCTTGGAAAAAACGTTTGCGCCATTAAGTGACGCAGAAAAGTCTTGTAGATGCGGTATGGGAATGGTCACGTTATTTAATTCACGATAATCCCCGTGTGGTCTCCTTTCATCGTCTTTTCTTTCGAACCATGTGAAGGGGAATGCCCATTGGCTATCCGACGGGCGCACTATGCCCAGCTGCAGCATGTGTTTGAAATCTTGACTCGCAGTTTTGAGTTTGCTGCGTGTTTGACAGCAGATTCTTCGAAATTGACACGAAAAGGGCTGGGGAATTCCGCAAGAAGCGCGCTGTAACCAGAGTCGCTTTGCGTAGTAGCGGAAGTTTGGCAAAGTGATTTTCAGGCGCGGTTGTTCCTTTGATGAACAGATTTGTGGTTGTGTCAATGAGTTTGTTGTGCTTAACACCTACTAACAAGCCAAACTTACGGAAGAATTCACAGCCTAAGATAGCAGTTTTTACGTACTTTGCTATATAACAAAAATCCACGGGAATCGTCTCCTGAGACATATGTCAAGCGCCAATGAACGTTGACCAAACGTTGGAATTGGATCAGCTCACGTAATTGTTGTATCTCAGTGGTTGCACGTGGCGCTGGTTTGATTGCCGAAATTGGCGATAAACTCCGGTTGACCTCCAAACTTTTGTCTGCTATAGACGCCCACTGGTGTTGGTTCTTTATCCCACGGGTCGTGAACTGCGCTTCAACTTATCAATATCAGATCGCAGTAGCTTCAAACTGACCGACGCTATAGGAACTTCAGGTTCCGGCGTGGCGTTACCACCAGTATAAACCTTAGCGTGTATAAGATAGTTGAACGAAAATCAATTTTTTTCAACTAACGAAATGCGAAATGAGTTAGTTAATCGTTGGCGTCATGTGAATTCAAAGAGAGTTTTAATACAGGCTAATCACGTCGGGGTTACCAGTTTGGCGGTAACAAAATTAAAACGAAATTATTACTCACCAGTTCGTCTAGCACAGCAATAATAAACCCCGGTCCGCTGCGTTGGTCCGTTTTGAATGAACTAAATAGAAAATACAGGATCCATCCATATTATGATTAAAAGTTTGTTGAGATCTTTCAACAAATACCAAAAGTTTATATAACGAAATAAAGGAATGCGGTTCCAATAAAATAAATCGATAGCTGTCGGATAGGAACGTTTCCCAACACAATGAGAATTATCCGATCGAAAATACTAAGGCGATAAATGTAGGCGATTAAGGTAGTTGGTAGTTCGTCGTGTCGAGCGGTCGAAGTGGTGTAAGTTCGAACTAGGGATAATACAAAGGTAATTAAGGGCGCTATTAATTGACGGAACAGTATTGTGGTGTCAAATTACGCCGCTACACTACTAACGCGAACAGAATCTCAATGGGCAGTCCACCTCAGCGGTGCTCATACAGGCCAACGGTATCCCTGTGGCTAGTCGTTGATACACAGTTTCAGCTCCATACCAGTTGCACTAACGCGTAAAGTAGCTAGATATACGAAGTTCATCTTCCCCTGTATTTGTGGGCCTACAATGTAAGCGCTGCCGATATACGATTTCTTCTCCGAATGGACAGCATTAGCGCGTACACTTATTTAACAGGAAGTGTAAGTCTTTCCCTTGTGTTGGTATATGTTCAACACACGCGTCATTAGGTATCCCCGAGGCAGGTAGTTGCATACAGTCACCTCTCAATACGGATAGCACTAACACTCAATAGGAAGTTCCCTTTCCTTGAAACTTACATATGTACACTGTATGCGCAAACGGTGTAACTGGCTGGCCATCGCTAAACATAGTCACATCTACATAGGAATAATACTAACGCGTATCCAAATGCAGTAGGAAGTCTCTCTCGTCCCTTATGTATATGCAAATAACATAAATAACGCTTACAATTTAACAGCAGCCGGTAGTTGATATTCAATAACATCGACGCCCGATAAGATCTCTTCGCCCTTATAGACTCTCCACAAGCGTAAACATCGTCGACAGTTTCGGAAGCAGCTGCTTTCTTTCGGCTGCGACTGATTGGCTTTTTACACCCCGACTCCTGTCATTTTGTCCCTATTTCTGACTTTGGGTAACGCAAAGCGTTGTTTACTACAGCAACGGTTGCTAAACTAGAACGGCAAATCCCTTTTATCTCTCATCAGGCTCGTTTCAAGCCCAGCTAACGTCCTCCTCTTTGATCAGACCGCCCGCACGTGGTAGCAGCTGAGTCTTCAGGGAACGTTCTCCGGCACTGCTTCGGTGGCGCTATTCCAATATAGATGTCATGTACACCCAAAGACCCACAGAAAAAGATTTGCCCGCGTTACATCACCCCCACCTCAGGTCATGCGTCCCGCATTACCCGCAAAATAATACGAAAGGAAACAAACAACGATAAAATATATCTGAACTCCTGTAGAATACGCTATGTTTCCTTATTTAGCTAGTCTTCGTCTTCCTCTCCACTACCTCAAAGACTCTTGCATCCGGACAGTATACTCTCTTTCACGGTCTCCTTTATGGAATGTCCAGTAGCCTGCTTACACTGTCGTTCTTCCTTCTCCTGTTTCAGAATTTTTCCCTCTCTCATGTCGCTTTCAGCTTTAGCTACCTGCACCTATTCTTTCCTTATCACCATCTTCACCAACTCCTTCAAGAGGCGACTCAATGTCTAGAAGCTCCTGCACGTTCGGTAGCCTCTGCACCTTCGGTGGACTGGGTAATTTCAACGCCTCTCCACTCTCCTGTTTCTTATAACCGTTGCTACAGCAACTTCCATCCCCATCACCATCTTGTAATTGCGCTCCCTTCTCCGGCAGCCTCTTAGCCCTCCGCTTTGTGAGGCTTGGTGCCCCTTTCGTCCTTAAAGGGCTAATCGTCCACTCCACAAGCGTCTCTCGATCAGTTTACATCTCTGGCCTCTTTTCTTTCTCTCCACTCTTCTTCTTATACACACACCATTGTTCATACCTCTATACATCTGTTTTCCTCTTGCTTCTGTAAGTCTTGCTCCATTTGCAAGAGATGTTACTGAGCAGATGGCGCCTCCGCACATGCTCCCGCAGTTCTTCCATCGAAGGGCACCCCGCCTTCACCCTTTGCACGTATCCTCAACAGCGCAATCATCCATTGCTGTGGGTACAAAATGAAATTACGGTGATACTTTGGTGCTCCGGCCATCATCTACATCATTAGGGACTTGAAGAAAGCGAAAAAAAAAACTCTGGACACCTTTCAGTACTGTTCCATCATCTTTATTTATTGAGAAATAAAGAAAATGGACTATTCGTCCCCGCTATATCTTTGCGGTGCTGTGCGTTGTCTTGTCTGCCTTTCCAATGGTGTGCTGCGTATGTCATTTCTCTCCACATTCGTGTACACTTCTGCATCAAACCCATTCCTAGCATCGCCCGCATGTTTAATTCGAAGCGTTTCGTAGTCGGGTTCGGCTTCACGTCTTACACGTTGGGAAACCAGAGTTACTGCCAACCTCGGTTCATTCACAGAATCCATCGTCATTCTCACCCATTTCGGGGGTTCGCCTTCATATCTCTTTAAGCGATTGCTGTGAATTATTTTCTGCCTTTTCTTAGCAACCCAGGTAAACCGGAATAACACGTCGTTGATCTTTTTTAACACGACACTAGGTCCAGACCAAGGTCTATGTAACTTTTTAGTCGTACCACTTTTGATTGCTGGGCAGTAGACAATCACAAAGTCGCCTTTCTTGTACGAACTGTTAGAAGCTAACCGATATGCTCCTGTTGCCTGTCGATCACTAATCACATTGTTAGAATATTGCCTTGCTTCTCGGTGGATGGCAGCAATCTTCTCCTCCAGGGACTTTAAGAAACAAGTGTAGTAATGTTGCTCGCACTCGCCTGAAGTTTTCTGTAGCATCACGTCAACAGTTGTCTTCGGCACTCTCCCGAACACTAGTTCCGCTGGAGAAAACTTTGTAGATTAATGAGATGCCGAGTTATAGGCACTACAAAGGTATGATAGCCAAGCGTCCTAATTCTTGTAGGTGCCTTTCACCACAAAGGAGAGCATACCCTTCAGAGTGCGGTTGAAGCGCTCTATCATTCCGCCTGATTGAGGGTGCTAGGTTGTTGTCCTCGTTTTGTATATCATTAGTAGTCCACACATCTTTTTAAACACATCTTATTCAAACTGCCTACCCTGGTCCAAGTGGACCTCATCAGGGATACCAATACGGCATATAAACTCCTCCACCAGAGTTTTAGCAACTCCAACGGCTTCCTGGTTAGGCAGAGGGGATGCTTCCGTCCAATTGTTGAAATAGTCGCCAATTACCACGACGTACTTATTCCTTTTTGAGTTTAGTTGTTAAATTTACAAAAATATCCAGAGCAACCCTCTGCAATGGATCTGTGGAAAGGTATTTCTTTATCTTTGCTTTCGGTCTTAAGCGATCTTCCTTTTTAGTTATGGAAACAAGGCATTGCTTACAGAAATTTTCAACGTCCCGGCTCCTTCCACTCCAATATGCGCTGTTTTTTGCAGACGTCTTCTTTGCCATTAAATGTAGGGTATTTGCGTGAGCAAATTCGTATACTTGTTTCCTCAGGGGTCTAGGCACCACCAACTGCCAAATCATCCTTTCCTATATTCATGGACAACCCCTTTGTGACCAATAATTTGGAAGACTTCTGCTTTCTTCGGACACGTCTTCTTAAGGGGAGGGGGGGGGGCGCTCGTAATTTTCTTTGCGTGATGAGCACGCTCATAACCTCGTCTGCTCGTTGTAGTTCTTGTAACTTTTACGAGGTTCTCTCTGTCGCAAACTCGGATGTCTTCCCCGCCCATTTCTGGTTCCGAGTTGTTACCTGGTGACATGCCACCAGTCTACCACCCAGTTCTGATCCCGTTTTGCCGAATTAATTTCCCTTCCATCATCTCTTCGGAATTGCGATGTAGACACTCACTGCATGATCTTCGTGAAAGACCGTCTGCATTGTCATGGATTCTTCCAGGCCGGTGTTCCACTTCAAAGTCATACGTTCTCACGGTATCTAGCCAAAGTGCCGTAGACAAAGTGATGAAACCACTTTACACCCATTACAATCGCAAGCAGTTCCTTTCCGGTGACACAATACCACCGCTCGGTTTTGGTCAACGTTCTGCTGTAATATCCGATAACTATTTTGTTTCCTTCCTTTATCTGCGAAAGGATGGCACGTATCCCCATATTACTGGCGTCTGTATCTGAACTAATTAATGGGTCTTCTCTAGTAGGGTAGCTCAAGTTAGGGGCCGACGTCAGCTTCCTTTTCAACTCCTGGAATGAGTCCTCTTAGTCTTTTGTCTAGACGAATCCTCGTCCTGCCTCCGTCAGCTGGTGTAATGATTTGGCAATAGTCCTGAATCCCTAGATAAACCGCCGATATTAACCAAATTGCCCGATGAAGCTTCTAAGCTCCCGCACGTTCCTGGGCGTCGGGCACTCTACTACTGCTCATATCTTTTCCAGGTCGTTCCGCGCTGACCACGTGTCCCAAGAAGGCAACCTGACGCCTGAACAAAGTACATTTACTATTACATTTCTTCGGAGTAAGCTTGAATCCCGCCTTGGCTAGCCGTGCTATCACTTCCTCCAACCTCTGACCATGTTCTTCGAACGTCTTCCCATGCCTATCCTGGTGGTCCATTTCTATCTGCCAATATCCACTTGCTAATTCTAGGGTTGGCAACCACGAAGCTCCGTTCAGCCTATCTAGCGTGTCATCTATTCGAGGGAGTACATACGAGTCCTTCACCGTTACCGCATTCAATTTCCGATAGTCCATACAAAACCGTAAGGTCCCATCTTTCTTCTTCACCAAGACGATGGGAGAAGACCAAGGGCTGCACGAAGGTTATGAAACATCAAGTTCCTCACTAGCCTCTTCTTGTTTGTGGAACGGAACGGAACGGTTGTCACCTAACCGCCTGCTTGATTGGAGCGTGTGTCCTGGTAGTGATCCTGTGTATGTTAGCAGTTGTCCTCCCTAGGTCAGCAGCACTCGTGACGACCCCCCCCCCCCCCCTTGCCATTTGAACAGTAATTCCCTAACCACGTCTTGTTGGGCACCTTCCAGTCTTGCCATGCAATTTCCATACAACACATCTAGGTGTTCCAGGATTAGTCCCGATCCCCCGATGAAGCCACCGATGGAATCACCTCACACTGTACCAATTAATGCCCGTTGTCCCGGTGAAACCAACAGCGCCACAAGTGGAAATGTTGTCAACTTTCGGTCCCATCGCACTGCTCACATCGTAGTGGTTCGTCAATTGATGTGGTATATTATTACTAGCTCTTCAGTACCGGCACTTCGCCTGTGCCATCTTCGTAACTTCTGAATGTAACAGCCCATCCCACCGCTGATACCAATTTCTCTGCGTTATATAACTTTCAAGAAACGCGGCGCAAACCAGAAGTGTCAAAGCACGACATGGCGCGAAAATAAGCCGAGAACTGCTGGAAATTGCGTGTTGCACGCTCAGTGTGCTGCCAAAAACTTTCATGTATCGATGAAGTGTTGCCTTCATTGTTGGAACATCTCTCGATATATATTTGGAAGTTTTTTGTTGAAGTTTGTCTTAACAGTCGCATTTGAACAAGCATTTCTTCGGCGATACGGAAAGCAAGATGATGGTGAACATCAAAACAGTAGGCTACGTACATTCGGAACTGTAAGGTTTCCGTATGAGGTCATACTTCATCATTTTGATTGTTTTGTTTTCCATCAACTTAGAATAAATTAAAACGTATTTTGTGTAAGTTTTAAAAAAATAACTTGAAACTACTCGTTAATTTTAATTTTGACACAAACAGTAACGATTGCTGAAAAGTGGTGGTGGGCATTCAAAACGTACGTATTTTCTGAACTGTAAGGTTACCGTATTCAGTGGCGTACTAAATGTCGGGCGGGGCCGGGGTGGGTCGGGCTGTAGGCGGTCCGCCACGGGTAGCATTCAGAGGGGGTGCCATGCCACAGGCCCTCCCCCAAATGTATATTTGGAACAAACATTAAGAAAAACTAGGAAACATTCACTGTAGATGGAAAATTCCTAAAAATATAACCAGTTCACAGCTCTGCCAAAGCTAAGCCACTTTACACTCCTCCCCAACGACGGCATCCCCTTCACGGTGTGACAAAGTAAGGATCCGTCCCGGGCGCCAACTATTATATTACGCCACTGTCCGCATTATGTCATTAAAATAGTACATACGGTACCTTTGGAACTGTAAGGTTTCCGTATTAGGCAATATTTCATAATTTGTTATCCCTTGCCGAACGCAGAAGGCATCTAAGCGATGGTAAAGGAATGTGCGTGTGTGTGACGCTTTCTTGTAAACACGAGCGTGCGTGAGTGCGTGTGTGTGACGCTTTCTTGTAAACACGATATCTCAATAATTGAAACTTGGATTAAAGTCATACTTAATATATGAGTAACCCACATTAGGTAGAAGACTCCTATTTTTGTTGGTGGACGTCAAAGGTCATTTCAGGTCCCTAGACGTCAAATTGTAAAACCCTGTTAACTGCTTGTAAACACGATTTCTCTTAGGAAGGGTAATTTGGAGGGATTTCATACTCGGTATGTAGATGGCCCATATTGTGTAGAAGATCCCTGTGATATTGGACGCATGTCATAGGTCATTTGACGTCAGCAGAGGTGAAAGTCTGAAAATCTTGTCAAAAAATAACTCGAAAAATGAAATTTTGTTGATGTACAAACTTATCATGTAGATTGCCCTTGGTGAGAACAAATTCGCTGTGGAATTTCATACTAGTCAAATTTCCTTGAAGTCAAGAGAGGTAGTTTTCTGAAAACCCATTCTACGGTAACTTACATGGACTATACTGTCATCACATACATATTTCTACACTACGATCATGATGCACAAATCTATATCATTTCATCTTCCGGAGTAGGAATCCGTAAAAAAAATGTTGCAACGAAACCGGTGTACGCACTGCATCTCACGTTGCTGAGTTCTCTAGCTCTCTCTGACCAGTGTATTTGTAGTAAGCACGAAGGTTTTAGTATGTCCAGTACGGTCCTACTAAAACCCGCGTGAACACGTTAGCCAGATTGTAGCGTTTCGGGACGAAAATTGATAAATTCATGCAAGCACAGTTGGCAGATCTGTTGAGCTAAGATCATAGCTTTAACAGAAATAAGTGATATCCAAAGGAACTAATCAAGCAAGCCGAAAAGTGACAGTTTGCTCAGTTCTACTTGATATTGACGGGCGTGGATAATTGTCAGTTAACTTAAAGAGTCAGAATTAGCCGCTCACCCATCCCCTCCCGCTGCAAAAACAAATTTATGCTGAGGTGACGGTTTGTGTGTATGTATGGGATTTTGGTTATTAAAGAATATATATCCTCCAGGAGGCTTGTACTTGGTACGTCGATGATCCATATCAACAAAAGAACCCTATTGTTTTTGGTGAAGGTCAAAACTCATTTGAGGTCAATACAACCCAAACTGTGAATAACCTTCAAACATGATATATCCAAAACTCTTAATTTTAAATCAAAGCCCTAAAAAATATCTCCTATGGGCAAGGAATCACTAAGTCTTTGACTTTCTGGTTTCCTATTTGCTCAATACTAGGCTGCTCATTGTCCTTTTGTAAATGATGTACTCATCCTTTAAGAAAATGAATAATAAAGAAAACTACCCAGCAGCACGGCTAATCAATGAGCAGTGATGTAAGATGTTTGTATAACTAACTACCGGACCAAAGTTCAGCAGGCTGATTCGAAATATAAAAATAATCTGCGGAAGGAAGGAGTGCTCCCGCATCCACTCTCAACCCAAATGAACCAGAAGTGTTGCATTTCTTTACGTGCGATTATGAAGTACTTAATTCACCCGGTTTTGCGCTTAAAATCAAAATTAATGAAGTTGACAAAACCTAGTCATTGACATTATACCGAATACCAAATTATACTAATCTCACAACAACAAACACACAAATTCAGAAAAGTAAACTTTTTCTGTTACATTTCCTGCATGAATATAAAAACAGCGTTTTTATTACATAACGGCATGAGAGATAAAGTAATATACGCCCCCCTTTTTCTGCCTGTGGGGATGACGACGAAGTGTAGATCTACCAGACCTGGGGCCTGTTTCACAAAGCACCACTAAGTCGCGTCTTAGTGGTCTTAAGACACATCTTAGTGAATAGGACTTACTGCCGGTTTCACAAAGATCACTAAGTCGCGTACAAGACTTAGTCCACTCTTCACTAAGTAGCTTAACGGGACTTAGCCTAAGTCTCTCAAGACGAGACTTATTGACTGATCTTATTGTATTTCTAGTCATGTGATCGAATTGGCGCCAATTTTCTCCTAAGTCTGCACAAATTACACTATAAACGAACGATATCAACTAACAACAATGCCCGCACTTCAGATGATCTTAGGCGAAGAGTTGCTGCAGGACGACGCAGAGAACGCATTTTCCGGGACCGAAATTATCCTCTCGACAACTTCAATGATGAAGACATGCACGAGCGATATCGTTTCACGAGAAGAGGGTTGATGAGGTTGATGGACATGCTCGCTGCAGGGTTGAATCATCCAACCAAGAGAAGTCATGCAATTGACGGACGCTTGCGGATCTGCATTGCTTTACGCTTTTATGCGACATTCAGGTAGTAATCATAATTTAATAAAATACAGAGATGTAAAAGGAAGTGTTCTAAAAAAACCTTTATGACTTAACGAGTAGAGCACTCCCTGCTTAACTTTGAAAATATACACATAAATATATGTCTCCACATTCAAAACCACCTGACCCTTGCTACAACTTTCCCACCTTTCCACACCCATAACTCCCAGCTATAAGCCCACCCTCCACTCAAAACCTCCCACTCCTACCCTCACCCAACAAATGTTGAAACTTTTGCCTGAACAAAATTGGTATTATTATGGGTATCCTCAAACAATTTGTTGGATTTTTTTAAAATGCTACAGTTAAAAATGAAACAAAACTGTTAGCAAACTGCTTTATCGAGTAAAGAGCCTGTGTAAGAGAATGTGTAAAGTAAGTTGGCCTGACGCTTCGATCCTAGCAGGATCTGCTTCAGAGCCTGTATGACAAGTAACAATAACAGAAGGGACAAATACACGCACAGAATACAGACAGGTTAATGAGCAGGGTAAACACAAAAGAGATAGATGTAAGAGGATTAGTAGACAAGGGAGGGAGGGAGAGAAGAAAGAAACCAACAAGGTGAAGACGAGAGGTAGGAGGAGATAAACTGTAGAGGGACATAAAGAGGATTAAGGAAAGAGGGTAGGAATAAACTAGAGAAGGACAAAGACAGAAAGGTGTGGAGTAAAAAAACGTGGAAGAGAGCTACGAGGAGATGGGTGGCAGGAGGGAGGGGGGGGGGGGAGAGGAGTGGGGATGCAGAAGAAAGGTTAATCATGTCCTTCCTGAATGTTGAGCCCATGATGTTGAATGGTTCGAAGGTATTTCATCCACAGTCTCTCTCTGGTGATTTGTACAAGGTCAGGACGGTTACCTTAGGATTCAATACCCTGTAGGGACATGTCATTAATGGTATGGTTGGGAAGGTTAAAGTGCTCTGCAACCGGGGTCTCAATCTGCATGGTGTTGACTGTGACCATAAGTGACCATGAGAGTAGTTTTGGTTTCACCAACATACTGGATGCTGCAAACTCTACAAGAGATCAGATAGATGACATTAGAGGTTGTGCAAGTGATGTGACCGTTGTATCTTAAAGTACCTTGCTGAAGGGTTAGAATTTAGAGATGACGCCATAGCCTACCTAAGCCTAGGCCCATAGACTAGCTTTTGGCTTTGTAAAGTTGTAGCATGTAGGCTATAGCAGTATAACTAAGCCTACGCAGGCTAGTATAGTATTAGTAGTAACTTGAATCATGTTATGATCTATCTTACGACTGTAATGCTAGCCCATACTAGCCTAGCCCTTGAAGAGGACTGTAGTGTGGGTTCCTCGCGATCAGCCTTAGCGGCTTCCTGACTCGAATTCGGAAAACATTAGCATAGTACTAGGCCTAGTCCTTAAGTTATACTGATAATTGCTAACACCTATGTTTGGATTACGGTTAAAGCGCTAAATATGGTTATTAGGCTATTTGGTCTCATTTAGTCTGCACTGTAGCTTATTTATTACAACGAAGGAGACAATTTTATGTCTCGATAACTGCATGAGAAGTCCCTCCCTCTATTTGACGTCAACATATTAATATTACATAAGTTTTGGCCAAATATTGTGATTAAAGAAGGCATTTTACTTGGTATTTACCTTTCCCATTCTCGCAATTGTAAAGATCGTTCGTGCGATGAACTGTTAAAACTTTTCGCGGTCAAAGGTCACAGCCTTGTTCATGTCAACAAAAATGAAATGTACGCATTTTAAGACACGTCTAAGTGAAGAACAGGTTTGTGAAACCGAGATCCAAACAGTACTTTACTAAGACACATCTTAGTGTAAGTCGAGTCCGCACAGCACTAAGTCCTGTGTGCGTAAGTCGAGTTTTGTGAAACAGGCCCCAGGGTCACTGTTTCCCCTTGTCCTCCTGTATAATACCCGGAATATGATGCACACTTTGATCAATGGATCTTATTAGGGTCACCTATATCTCACCCGCACAAAATAATTATATAAAAAGGTGCCTTTAAACTCAGACTTCCGGAAAAGTTTTTGAAAAAAGTATTAGTAATAAAAAGTTAAATGAGACATAATAGTAACTTTTAGGTACATAAAATACAGTAAGGCAATATTGAGACCCTGTGAAAAATTAGTGCCATTTCATGTTACATGTACCATCTATATAAGCCTACACCTGATCAGCTATACACAACAATGCACATGTTTTGTAGCCTATATAGTCCAATACGCTTGTTTTCTCAAAGGTATTCGGTAAGAGTGGGGGGGGGGGCTTTGAAGGGGGGTGGTCCGATCTTTTAATTTTATAGCTTAGTGGGTCTCTAGTTCACAAACATATTCGAGACGGAAGCTCATACCACTTCCGGTTTAGAAGATAAAGAGGGTTTAAAGTGCTAAAGTGGCCATATTTTCAAACTGACGCTTAAAATCGAAAGAAACTTGCAGAACTAATAGTTTCTATGGAAAACTTCCCCACCTTCCAAACGACTGTGATTCGTCACAAGATCACAGGAGAATGGCAAGTCATTGAAAAAACTGAGCTTTGTCTGTATTATTTAAATATAGAATTTCAAGTCAGTCGGGCAAAGTTTACATTGGCGCCAAGTACCGCTCCAAAATATAACGTCAGTAAAATCGTTAAAAATACTGTTTGTGATCGAATTGGACTCGCTGAGCCCATTGATGCAATTATCAGGACGATAAAATGTATTATTGTAGAGAGAGAGATTGAGAAGGAGAATGAAAAGGTGGATAATTATGATATGATACCGAGTCTATACAGCTAGGGGAGGCCACGTTGACATTGAACTTCTGTTGTTGATACAAGACCACAGATGGGACTCACTATTGTTTATAGTCTTTGCCCGATTTAAAAAGTCTCAAGTGGTTAAAATGGCATGCAAATGTGGCCAAAGAACAAATAATATTAACAGAGGTGGCTCTTGTTAGCTCACCTTTAGAGTTTCGTTATGTTCTACTTACATTCAGAGCCATGCATTCCTCTTTGTTTGCATTAATGTAAGATACATAACCTGGCATTTATCAAAGCTCGAAGCCTTAACGTGTTGAGATGTTTCATCCTATCAGACCAAATTATGAGAGGTTATTGACCGCCCCCTCTCTCCGTTGGCAGTAGTATACAGCATGATGTTGGTGCGTAGAAGAGTTTTGCCTGAGCATTGGCTTTTTCCAAACTTAAATGATTGGGCTGTTGTTTGGCATGAGAAGCGCTGTTGTAGGTGCAACTTTCCAAGATGTCCCTATGTAAACACCTGGGTATGGGGGGAGGGGGCAAAGTGGAAATGTTATACATAAATCACCCTTTCTAGAGACAGAGTCATGTTTATTGTGTTAACAATAAACATGGACTCTCGGACATATCAATTGTACATTGAATATCATGTGATATCCTTACACTTGCAAAGTCATTCACAACCAGTGTAAGGGTGTGAGAGAGGGGGTTGGAAGACATACCCAAAATGTTCCGCTCAGTATGTGCGGTAGACATGCTGACGGAGTTACAGTGTGAAGGCTGGTTGCAATGGACCCACTCCCAGGGGGGTAAAACTTCAAAGGTTTCTTTTCATTCACAAAAATGGTAAAGTACAATTTTTTCTTCATCACATCTAATCTTAGACTTTCCTTGTTTCCTTCCGTGACATCTATCTCCATGTCCGTCTATCTCCATCTATACACATCTACTGTCATGTCTTGTTGCTAGTACTGCACTCATGAAACTTTCTCTATGAGGCTTCTTATTCCCTTGAACATGTCTCTTGACAATTGAATGAAGAGATATAAAGTTTCAACACAATATGCATTAAAATATATGTGTGATGTCGTGTACTTTGTATAAAGTATTTGCCAGTTGTGCACACTTTTATAGGTGGAATTATTGAATTTGTTCTCATATAATGTCCGAAAATGTTGCCAACAGATGATTGCACGAACACCTGCCAGTGACTTAACTGGGAGGAAGAACATTTCTAGTCGCCAGAGGAATGCTTGGGGTTGCAATTTTAACAAATATTATCATTGCAAATATTAACCCAAAATTTTCATACCTTTTTTAATACTACTGATAAGTTACCACTGAAAACTGGGCATATATATAACAAAAGATTGAGTGAATTGCAAAAGCCTGAATCTAGCATAATGTTTGAAATGCTGCAGGTTTCATGTAAACAAGGCTCTACTTTATTCATAAATAAGTACTCAACCACATCATGTGTCAAGCTGAAAGAAAAGACATAATTTTATAGAATTCCTAAATACATACTGTAAATGATGACATCCTAGCACAGATACATGTATGTTGAACAAACTTACCACCTTGATGGGTATCTATTTCATGTTATCACAGGTAGGAAGCTAATTGTAATTTGCCAATTTTGAGCTGTCTACATAGACTTAATAGTTCAATCTTTTGTCAAGCAATCCCACGTGCCTAAAATACAGGACTGCATGGTTTAAAGTTGGTAAAGGATGGCTTAGCCAAAGGCTGTCATACAGTTACAGTGCTATGAGGGGTTTTCACACTGCCAATTCAGTAGTTACTTCAAAAAGGTACTGTAGAAAGATGGGTAACAAATGGATAACAGCTGGATGGATTGACAGAGTGAAGATGCTGAGTCTCACTATAGTTTAAGTGGCATAGCAGGTTTGAGCTAAAAGTTACATTCCAATATGGGAGAGTCTTTCAAATATCCAGTTGCTCAGACTGACACCAGCATTATACATATACTGTTCTTGCTCTCCATTGACCAGGTGCCACTCCATTAAATATGGAATAACAACATTTTGCTCCAAAGTCTTCGTTAATATGAGGCATCCGTCATGGACATACTATTATTTATCATGATGGCAACTTCTATAGACCAGTCATGGAACCATGCAAAATATTTTGTGTGTCTTTGAGTGCAGCTTTACTTCCCTTTCGAATGTTTTTGGTTGTGCTTCTACTGCTAGTACTATCTTTTTTTATCAACCTGTTAACGATCCTTGAAATCTGCTGCCTAGGCGTGTTGTCAGTAAACCATCTTTGGACAAATTAAAGGCCAGACTGGATAGTCATTGGACTGAAAACCTTGACTACTTCATTATTAACGATCTTTGGTCACCCTTAATTAACTTAATTATGTTTTCAATTGCAGTGTCATTATCTGCCATACACCTTTATAGCTATGCTTTTGAAATGGCCAATGACCAACGGCATCAGAACTGATGATGATGAAGACGACCACAATGATGGGTTCATATTTTGTGCCGCTGAACCAAAAATTGGATTGCAAGTTCTTGATTATTTGACCAAATGCTTTTGAATGACATACAAAGTTCTCTTGGATCTCATGCTGATAACTTGTCACAATTTCATGATACCTTGTCCAAACAAGGATCTCGATCACTGCAGTTTACAAAGTAATTACAAACTAGAAGGGCTTCCAATTTCATCCACAAAAATCTTCAAGTCCTATTAAAGGAAAAGTGACCTAATATTATCGCATTAAGAATGTTGATATTGAACTTTACATTAATTACGTCCTCGATTCCGATTGAGAATTATCATTTAGAAGCTTAATCATTTTCCTTCCTACTTTTTTGAAGTAAAATCCGTGTCCCTTCGGATTTCTACCATCTAAACCTACTTTTGCATGTGCCATCTCGTGTATGAGTGCTTAATAATACGAAATAATGGTGATTTATGACAAGGGCAGTGGATATATATGAGATCAAAACCATCTTCACTGTCTGCACGGAACAGTGTTAATCCCCGAATATTCAAAGCTATATGCTCAGGTTGCTTTTCCAAAACAGCTAATTTTTCATTTGCATCGGGAAAAGTATTGTTGAAAGCAAGGGGATCAACAAAGTTATAAAGTTGTACAGCCACAGCGTGCCACTTGTGTACGGCCTAACGGTTCTTGAACGCTACTATGTCTTGAAATGATCGAATGTTACACATTCTTTCTTTAGTTGCCTTTACCTTTCGCTAACTAAACCTTCTCTGACAAAAAGAGCAATAAAACTCTCGTATTGGTATCCGTCGAACGCAGGACTCGTGGAACCATTCCTTACAAACTGCAAACAGGCGCCATTGTATTGCCGTAATCTGGTTTCCTGCACGTGCAAAATATTCCTTCTGTAAATATCTGTATTCGCCGTCTTTTCACGGATCTGTTGAAAGCTCGAATACCGAAAGGTTACATTGCAAATCAATCAGGTTATTAATTAACTCTTACCACATGGTACCCTCGTCATAGTGCATCCTTGTTGGGCATTCACCAGCTCAAAGGGTAGATGCTAAAGCAAGTGCAAACACACCACACGAAGAACCGTCAGTCTGCTGAGTAACATTCGTTACGTGGATAAATAATTCCGATGCCATGGTTTGCAAGAGGCATGCCGCGGTTTTAACTATGTCGAGTGGGTATGACTTTCTGTTAGATACATAACTATCAAACAGCCTTACGTAGCGGCCCTGTCATACCGATACTAAATAGCACAACCCAATGAAAATTAGTCATGTTTACCACCTGGATAAATTTACAAGATTCAGGACCGAAACCAGTAGATTGCATTAACAAAGTATTTTGCAACACCCCAACACCTGATGAATTCTTCAATATGTTTTGTCCTGCATTTATTATGAGATCATTTAACCATTTCTTTTCGAGAAGTATCGTTCTTTCATCTTCAGTAAGTTGTAAGTGTGATAACCACATGGCAGGCTTACTCCTCTTTGTTTTTTATTACTTTCTGCGGCTTTGGCGAAGTAGGCTCGCCTCTCTTCCTTTCGTCGTCTCTACCCGTGTTATAGTGCTTTGGAGCTTCTGATTTCGATGGGTTAGTTTCCCGACTTTTATCCCCCTCTTGGTTCTTAGAAATATTATCGCCTGTCCCGGTTTTGATGGATTTGCAAAATTAATTTATACCTTAGCCAAGTTGTCGAATGTCACTGGCTTTCCCATATTTTTTGTAGCTGAAGCTGATTCTTTTCTCTGTTTCGCAGGTCCAATATACATCTGAATAAAGAAGATATACTTTACTGGTGACATCTGATATCAGAAATAATTGTTTTGATTCATTTCACTGTGCAGCTGTTTTTGTGCGTGGGTGTTAACTTTGCCGAATACCTGTGGAACAAACTGTACTCTGCGTAAAATTTCAAATTCACCCCGAGTATTTCTTCATGCAGTCTTTCAAAAAGGCAATAGTGTTCGTTGGAACCAATCACGGGGTGAACATGTCCAGTTGTGCCACGGATAGGCTGTTGCTCTTAAAGGCAAGTTTTTGACAAAATTACCCGTCTCAATCAGCCTCATAAAGCCTGCTGAGGGTTCAGCAACCTTCCCGTTGTGTGAGTGACACATTTCTGAAAACCTTTTTTTCCCCGTGTGCAACAACCATATTAGCCATGTCAACAATCACAATATTTGGAACATATTTCATCGATTGAACTAAATCAACAACATCACTAGGACTTTCTTCTTGCAGTTAAAATTTAGCAGCATACACAATACCATGTGGGCAAACCATGGAAGCCCATCCACCGGTGGAACCCTGTAATTTTGAAAATAATTTATCAAATTTAGTGCTATCTTTTGTAAGTGTGTCTCGTATTTTCCATATGTTGGGAAATGGGATCTACTTTACTTTGTTTCCCTGGCAGTGAGACGGAAGTTTGGGTGACCGAATCTGTTATTTTAGTAGTTAATCGTTCATTGCGGAAGAATAACAAACAAGTGTTAACTTCGTTCACCGCAAAGACACGCTGAAACTCGCTCTCTTCTTGCCGTGTTCTCAAAGTTTCAACAACTTAACCTGTGCGTACTGAATTTTCCGTTCGGTAGCTAATTACTTTATTTTTGTGCTTTTTTGACCGGATTACAGTCATGTTAAAGTGAGTAAGTGTTTCATTTAAGTTTTGATAACCTTGGGATAATCATGTCCATGTCTGTCATAGGTGAAAAGGTTATAAAAGGGCATTGACCGAGTGACGCTGTTCACTTCTTTTGTGTACGTAGTATTATACGCTACTCCCAGTGTGTCTATGACAAATACAGATTTCCCATCATTCCTCACTCCTACCCATAAGACAACTCACAGGATGTGATGAATTCAAAATGGCTGCGCCCTCGATAGATGTGGGATAAACATTTACTGTGGTTAGGATATGCATTCTATATCAGCTGTATTATTATAGGTAAAAGTTATTATGTTTTCCTATCTAAAACAAGCCAAGCATATCATTTAAACTATTGTATCTGGATTTTGGTACTTTATAGCCGTTTTTACCTAAATTGGGAAATAGGGTTAGGCCGTACAGCTATACTTTTTACATGCAATTATGACTCATTATATTATCTTAACCCTTACCAATATCTATAGGAATTGTTTTGGCACTAGAGGGAACAATTGCTGAAATCTCTGTAAAATTATATCTCTTAATGTGACAAAAGTTTTTCAATGATCTTGGACAGGTTTTATATTTTTGACTTTTCCTTAAAAGAAAGCATGCTTGTTTGGCTCCACAACTGAGTTTTACTGATTTAATGGTGTGTTAATTACTTGGTAGACTTTAGTCATTTAAGTATGAGTATCAGGTACTTTTTCGTGTGGATAACTGATTGGAAAATATGAAGTGTTTATATAATAAATGCTAGGGTTTGAGAAGACTTAAATGTCCTTGACCCTGTCGTCATATTTTATTTTGGGGATGCCAACCTCATGATGTTTTAAATAACAGGTTTGAAATGTTTTGCCATGTCATACAGATATTAATTTGGCATTTTCAGTAACCATGCCCTATTCTCTATCTGTTTTTGCTCTGAACTAAAGTTTTCGTGACTTTGTGTTTCCTCCACCGCCTCTTGTTTCTGGTTAAAGTTTTTGTCATCATAATATTTTTAATTTTGTGAAGACGTTGGCTACTAAATCCAGTGTGCTGTTGAACACGAATCACCGATAATATATGAGAGAACAGTGAATTTTCTTGTGTTTTATATTTGATTCTGTTGCCCATGTCACTACACCTATGATGTCTAGTTTTGTCATTTTGGCAACCACTCTTATTCCATCGTCTCTTTCCACTGTCCTGATGTAAGGTAGATTACTACCATGCAGAATTTCAATTAGCCGTTCCTGTGTTAATTCACGGCATTCGCTCTCAATTAGTAATCCGTTTCCCCTGTGGATTTTCATGTCTTCAGTGTTCAAAATTATTTTATCACTCTTTGTACTGTTCCCAATGTATGGTAACCAATATGTGTATGATGGTATAATGTCGTATGGGTTTACTCGAGAGTGGCCCAATAAGCCTGTAGCCAACAGGTTCTTTTCAACTTCACCCCAAAATTTCTCGTAATCAACTGTGTCGCTATGTTTTGATTCATCAGGCAGCTCTAAACTTGACACATCTCACCTAATTGCACCTTTCTTATCAACTTCTGGGTGATTGCCGCAAAAACACAATTGAAATGTTACAACTTTATACACAGGGCCTGAAAATGCACAAAGCTGTTAATTTTATTCTGGGGCCTGATGTCGATACCTAACTGTTTATTGATGAGTTCCGTATGGCGACCTAACGCGATTGAACATTCTAGACCTTTCTCCAATCTATCTAACATTTCTAATGAAATAAGCAAACGCCATTGTAGTTATGCAAACCCTCATCACACTTCTGATACCTAAATGGCAACTGACACTAAGTACAAATTTTACAGTATGTTACTATACCAGTTCGAATACCTTCCGATGTTAAAAGTGTTGCCTAGTCCGATATCTTGATAGGCTCCGATAGTTCTTTCCCACACGATGAACAGTGACTTTCTGTTGATACAAATTCCAGCGGATATCTACAACCTCTGTTGATATAAGCAGGAGAAATAGGCCAAGGAATACTCTTGCTTTTTTTTAGGTAATCGCACATAACTTTAATAATATCTTCATTTGTTGGGGGATATACAACACTGCCAGTTGGAAATATATATGTTCCTCTTGCAAATGTTCTTTGGCCGGGAGACAAAGCTACACTCCGCTAAGTACCAGAGACATACACCCTTGTGTACACACAAGACCTACTCTGCTTACAACAGCCACAGTTTAAAGAAGCCCCTGTTTTGTCATAGGTGAAAACACAGCGCCCTAGTCGTGCATAGTAGTCGGTGTCTTTATGTACACTGAAAAGTGCTGGTAACGGCTATTAGGGTTGCTAAGAAATTGTACGATCACTCGCACACCACGTTCCATTCCCTCCTTATATAGTTTTCTCACTTGCTGCAATGTAGTACATAAAATAATTTTGTGAGTTCCACCTTTCGATAGCTCCATCAATGAATTTTCAGACAGAGACAACCTTTCTAGATACATAACACTATCATTAACTCTTTGAAGATGTTCAACTGGTATGATCGAAAACTGTAATTTATTGCAATTCTTATTTCAACCATGCTCCTTTTCCTCGCACAAAATAATGGGACTAGCATGATGCAGTTTCTTTTGAACATGGAGAGGGTAATCAACCCACTGAGAAGTCTTACGGACAAGGAATATAGATTCAACGGGATCTACACATACACCACTAATCTGTATATTAACCCATGATTTGTTTTATGTGTCTATATTTGATGTCAATATCTGAGTGCTGCATTCAGTACATTTCATTCGAGAGTGAATTTTCCTAACTGTCTTACTTGTCTTAATTGGAGAATCGTGTTTGTCTGATTTGAACCTACCATTGTTTTCACCATCCTCATCACCACTGAAATCGACATCCTCATCAACCGGACGCTCACATTCCTCCTTCCTACCACAAGTACTATCACCTTTCGAATCACTATCAAAATAACACCGACGTCTATCGACAAATGCACCGTCGTCATCACTCTTACCAATGCTACCATCCCGGTCAATGTCAGCTAACCATCATTTACCATATTCTCATCACTCTCACGACAGTTTTGATTATCAGACCCACCACTGGCATCAACGTCATCATCACAAACACATTCGTCATATTTAGATTCCTCACAAACCCCACTTTCACCATTAGCATCACAAACACATTCGTCACTATTAGAATCATCTCTGTCATTACCACTACCATCTTCACGTCCACTTTTCAGCTCATGCATCATCATGCACCGTTTTGTCATCACGCTGATGGCATTTCTGATTATCAGAACCACTAACACTAGCCCTGATATCACCCCTCTAACACTGCCATCACCGCACTCAGAGACAACGAAATACTCGACACATATTTATGTGGGACTCGAAATATTCTCTTCTTATGAAAATCCCATGGCACCTGACACAATGGAAGTGACATCCTCGTTTGTTTCCTTTACTACAATACAACATCTTACATGGCATTTGGTTTCGTAATTGTATGTACAACCATAAACATTAAGGAGGAAGATTTCCAATTTGGCGATTCGAGATATTGGTTCTTGCGAACACAATTTTCTATACAGAAAGCTAGTAACTAGAGCGCAAAAAAACAAAACATGAAACGAGCCATAGCAAACATTATTCAACAGCATATATATAATTACGGGCAAACAACAATGAACATACGGGCATCCATACATCCTCCCCCTTTTTTTCTCCAGTTTATTTCAGTTGGATGACTGGGCAGTAAACCAAATGCAATGACAACCATTCATTTGACCGATAAAACTATATCAATTGAATCTTTGAATCAATCAATGAAGCTGCCCTTAACAACTTAACTTGAAGCTAGTCCGTTTACTGATTTTAGTGAATAGCTACGGCTGCGTGCCACTTTTTGGTACATGAAGGTATAAAAACCACAATTGTCATTGGTTTATTAGTAGACTAAAACGTTTTAGATTGAAAAGAAATTTAAGCATATCTGTACTCTCTGAGGTTATGTTGGTTGACATTACAATATCCGGATAAACTCCCAGAACACAATGTTGTTTGGGACATAAAACATTCTAGGCAACGCTGAATATTTCACCGATTTCGCATATAAGAACAATGTAATTGACAAATAGGTTGTTAAATGCACAGGGGCTCGGGTGGAGAGGGGTCAACATAATTATGAAGATATGATCAATATTTACGCGTTTTTCTTTCATTTTTGAGAATCTGAAAAATCTTACTAGTTAAAAGTAAAATTCAAATGAAAACAATGATATATATGCGTAACGAATAGGCAAATTACTAAAAGTATGTATCAAGTGGGGGTAAGGGGGTTGGGCTTGGCATGTGTACGGGATGACTGTCAAGTATGCACAAGCGTCAGTAAATTCGCCGTTTTAATTTGGCTCTACTGGATATACACAACCCTTTTGGCCGCTTGTATACTAATTTGCCTGCAATATTCTAGTTCGCGCTGTATTATCGAAGTTGAGAGTATAAAACATATCTTTCGGGACTGTCGTTTCTCTGCTTCTTTCCTTCTGGATGAAGAGATTCGTGATTAAAGAAACAATTCTTTCTTTCAAAATAAGACATTTTTATTGGCTGGACTAATGGTGAAATACATCAATACAATTTCCTTATTACACATATCAAGTTTTACACTTATTATTGCAGACTAAATAATCGTAAAGCAAATGTTTTTAGTTAGCTTCAAGTTTGTTATCACATTAAACGTACATATAACAACAAGCTAGAGACCGGTGAAAATATATACCCGAATTATTCCAAATCAGTTTTATTTGTTACTAAAAAATAATGTTATATCACATACAATCTGTTTTAGTTTAGTTATTAACTAAAAATATGGTAAAGCTGGAATCACAAAAACTTACACCTACCAACAATTCTTTTAAGAGTATTGAGTATATTGTAAACAAACCATCTTCTCTCAGAAGCCGGCAGCTATAGTTTAAAAAAAAAAAATTCAACCACAGAAGTATTGCCAAAACAAATCGACAAAATTTGAAGTTTTACAATTGACGTTACAATAAACAAGCAATGATAGAGTCAAGAAATATACAATGTAAATCTTAACGAACAATAGGTAGTTCTTGTTACTCTGCGGCTCTCTGCCCCTATAAAACAAGGGAATTAGCCCGGTGAGAGGGTTTGTGATATATTTCGTAAACACCCTCTTCATTTTGTATGAATTTGGGAGCGACAGGGCGTCGCCTTTATCTGTGTGGGGGCGGGGGGGGGCGGGAACTTTGTCAATCTCTCAGTGATCACGGACTTTTTTTAATTTTTAGAATCGCTTAACGTGCAAAGTCAATGGGTGTAAAATTGGCAAAGTTGACTTGCTTGAAGATCCCCTTGCCCCTATAAAACAACAGAATTAACCCGGTGAGGGGTTAGTGATAAATTTAGTATATACCGTCTTCATGTTGTATGAATTTGGAAGCGACAGGGCGTCGCGTTTATCTGTGGGGGCGGGAACTTTGTCAACCTCTCAGTGATCACGGACTGCCATACTAACGCACTACACAGAATTCGGACTTCGTCGTTGTCGAAGAGATTTAGCCCTCGTAAGCGCTATAGCCCCCACTCGTGACACTGACATGTAGTACAGTGTGCAGGCCTAAGAAAGGCTAACACCGTTACAATCCTAACAGGCAATTACGCCTAGTAGTAGTACTACTACACTCTAAAAACAACCCGGTAAAGGTTCACCAGGAACTGGTGAAATTTTACCAGTAGCTGCGTTTATATGCCATTCTCCATATCCTGGTTCTTTTCACTAGGTTTCTTGGTGAATGATACTTTAACAAAATCCTGGTAGAAATTACCAGGATATATACCTGGTTAAATTTTCTCACTATTCTGGTTAATATCAATGGGTATTTCACCTCATTCCTGGTTAAATTAAGCAACATTTCCTGGTTGATGTGACTACTATCCTGGTTAATATCAAACGTATTCCACCTCTTTCCTGGTTAAATTAACCAACATTTCCTGGCTGGTGCCAATACTATCCTGGTTAATGTCATAGAACATTGCACCTCTTTCCTGGTTACATTAAACATTTCCTGATTGATGTGACTACTACACTGGTTAATATCAAAGAATTTGCCACCTCATTCCTGGTTAAATCACCACTTTCCTTGTTAATACTATTGGGTATACCACCTTATCCTCGATTAAACTTGAAGTTGCAATGCATCAATTATGGAAAGGCAAAACATAAATTATTGAACAACATAATTAATGTTACTGAAAGTTTATTTGTGTCTCCTTACCTTTGAATTTTGAGTAAATGAACATTCGCAAAATAGTTATATTAATTCCTCAAATATTTATACGATGAATTTCTATAAGAAATGCAATACTGAAGTCAAAATGTTGTTTCACATTACCATCATCACATGCCGAAGCTCTGATTGCTTGACTTCAACTGTGAAGTGAAGAATACCAAGACCTTGTTCAGCACTTTTGCACAAGGAAACAAAATCACAGTTTTTACTACGGAACAAGAATTGATAAAAAGTTGACCCGTTTTCCTACCGAGAGACCAGATGCTGATCTCAGCAAACAGTGTTTTTTCGAAAATCATAACTTGAGATAAGAACACACTATAGCTAGAGAGCTTCCCTTCCCTCTATTTTGTACAGCAGACAGCCTGCATCCATAAACCCCTTTTTTTGGGGGGGGGGGGGTGGGTCCA
>JAIPMN010060249.1:0-20555 GCA_020650975.1 Apostichopus californicus
TCTATATATATATCTATATATATATATATCTATATATATATATATATATATTTATATATATTTATATACAATTGAAATCGTAGTGAGTTGGAAAACCCAGAACAGTGATAAAACTTTCAGCCTCCACCGGGGTTCGAACCCAGGCCTCCAGCTTTATATGCGGACACCCTAACCACTAGGCTATGGATGCTGACTGTATGTCTAGAGGTTCGAAACCAGTAAGGAAGGTCGTAATTCCACTGTAGGCGCTTGTCATCTGTATCGAACAATACTAGTTCTAAGAATGATGCTGATGGGAGTTTTACCTCAGCACCATCTGTTCATGGGCTATTGTGCTTTATATTGATTGGGCATGGAACCAAACTCTTAATTCACGAAAAGGTGAAATCAATCAATATATATACTTCACATAAATGCTACAAAATGAAAGTTTTTATGAAAAATTTAAAAATATCATTTGAGTAGTGTCAGAGTACTGTGCACACATGTATGGGTATATATGCATACAGTACTGACATGTATAGCCGACAAAGTCGATGCATGTGTAATGATATGAAGGCAATCAATATGTGTACAACATGCTGTGAGCCAGTGATGAAGTGTAAAAGAGAAGTTGGGGGGGGGGGGGCAGGGCTTGAATGGTCCTCACGAGTACTTGCCAATTTGATGGAGTTCCAACCAATCAACCATCATCAGTATATTATACACAAATACACTAAAAAATCAATATCCATTCCCCTTATTAATGCTAATGTTTTTGCATGTGAACGAACTAAAGTGACATTTCAAAGTGCATCAAATACAATTTATTGCAGTTTTGTAGTCCTACTGTACAATTTACTTCATGTATAATAATTAGGCCCATGTAGAACACAGAACGCGATTTGAAGATGCATGCAGGATCGAGAGAGCGTCCACTAATTAATTAAGTGTTGTCAGGAGGCAGGCTCAATCATGTTACAATGTGGCTCGTTCTTGAATTTCTCCTCGCCGACATTCCTCGCATACTTTTGTCTGATAAAACAATAGGGTCTACACACATAGAAGGAAGAAACCTTGTTGTTTTAAGCAATTGATGATACCCTGGTACCCAGAGCTACTATGTACTGTACATCAACCAACAGATGATCTGTATGATTTACAGGTACCCTTTATACATAAACCTTCAAATGCAAACACATGGATGGGTTCTGTGATATTTCTTTCATAGGATGATTTAATGATGAACTGTCACCCACACTGTAGAAAGATTCAATTGACACATTTTCGGAGCCGATCTTTAACAAAATTATGGGACTGTTTATGAAAATTTCTCAACGAGGGTAAGCTGCTGCTGCTTATGCATGAAATTGCTAAGGAAATTAATCGGGTGATAATTCTAAACCATTCCCGAAATTATCTACATATATATATATACATCATTAGGGATGAAACTGTTCAGACCTACAGACAAATTTCCAAGATGACATGTAATATATGTACAGCAACTACTGATGCTGTCCTCTACAAAATTCATTTAAATTGTGATTGGAGCAAAGAGAAAAATGTTAAAACAGCTACTATCATTGCATTTGGTGAATATTTATTTCTAAGCTTGATCCATAGCAGTTCATTTAGCTGGACTTCCCAAATGTTATACTGTCCGTTGATGTGAAGTGCGAGTCATACATGTGTTGAAGATTTTCAAAGTTGCTTATGAGTTGGTATGTAGTACTTATAAGTAAACATGTCTGGAAGATCAAAATTAAATGGGATAGACAAATAATTGATATTTAATTAGACATTTAGTTTGATTACCAGTTCAATCCCACTACCTGAAGTCAGATTACAGGAGCTAAAATAACATTTTGGTGATTATTTTAATACTTATTCCTAACATGAGAAAATGCATTAATTTTCAGACAAACAATTTGCACATATCAACAAATATGTTAGTTTCATTTTTTAGTCACAAATTCACAATTTAGCCAAATTTGGCCAAAGGTCATATTTTTTTTTCGGTCATCAGTCTAAAAAAATTTCGCAAATTCAAGCAGAATCAATTATTAGCAAAAATATGTTATAGTACATCTGGTCTTCATAAGTCATACAATTTAGTATATGAGAACTGAGATCAAAGAAAACAAATTGTGATTATTACTTTCGTTTGGAGGAAAAAGGGGAGGAGAATGGTGCTTAGGCTAGTGTTGTAACTTTTTATACAAATTAAGAAAAAAAATTCTCTCATCAATTTAAAATAAAATGCAAATTGATACAGAATCAATCACTGGCCAAAAAAAAGTGTGTTACCCATTTAAAACACATTTCTAGTCTTTGGGGCAGTCAAACAAGTTTTATACATGAAAGAAAATTATTATTATTGTTTTCTTTCTAGGAAGAAAATGGGCCGAGAATGAAGAGTGCTTCTAGAGGCTATAGGAACTATAATTCATTAAGCTTGAAAAATAAAATTATTGCTCTTATTTTTATTTAAATTTGAATAATATTCTTCTTCCTCCTTTTTTTTTTCCTTTTTCTTTATATATGTTTGTTTATGAAAAGGTTCTATATTTGATCAAACGAAGGCTTTGGTTGCAAAAGGATTACACAGCTCACAACGTAAAATTATATCTGCACACAAAGTGGTATTTTCAGAACATGTACAATTCTTTAATAACTGACTTAAATATGGCATACCGTGAGCTCTAGTTGCGGCGTAAATCAATTTTCCTCGGACTTCAAATTTCTAGCTTAAATTGCTCACTCATATGTGAAAAATTCTTTCTTTTTCAGCTGGTTGCTGAAGCTGACTCTCGTGTCACACCTCTTCCCTTATTTCCTAATTTTAGAAGAGGTGACGGGAAGGAAAATGAAGCCAATTTTGGAATATTTGATAAGTGAAGGGAAGAATACTACAGTGTACATATGCATCCCCATATACATATACATGTGCAATACTATACAAGTTCACGATAGAACCACTAGGGTGTAATACCTCTTGACCAAAAATTGCTGCGATACTCTCTAAATCACTTGGAGTGAAAAACTGCCCCAATATCACTTTTAGCTGAATTGGGGATTAGGGGCGGCTCTAACAAGAGTGAAAAAAACGCTCGAAAGTTAAGAGTGAAAATTTTCACTCTTAACAAAGAGTCAATGTACACTCTTATTTAGAGTGCACTTTCACTCCTTGTAAAGAGTGATGATATTTTATTCACTCTTAATAAAGAGTTAAATCCCAGTATTGTACCCCAAGTATTGCGCTTCAGTATACACACAACTAATACAGTAGACAATCAATTCCTTTAATTTTACTTTTTAAGCACTTCCACAAAATCACATAAAACATTGATATTATAAATGTTTAAAACAAAAACATACACATGTACATACAAACTTGAGACCATGATACCCAACTATAGCATCACTGAGGGGTGGGTTACCAACTTACCTCCAGGTCAAGTATTAGAAATATATCACAACAAAATGTGATGCAAGTTCTGCTGTAGTGACGATCCTTCTGTCCCACAATATAAATTCTATTAAAATGGTTTTGCAAGTATGGTTTTAATTTATGTGATCGTTATGGCTGTTTTGTTAAGATAATTTTATAACCCTTATTGAGAAATAAGTCCCACCCCCCCCCTCCCAACATTCAATTACCACATAGGTACCAGGTAGTTAGTAGTTAAAATGTTTTAGCCATCTTCTACTCTTCAATATGTTGGAAAAAGTTGTGAAACCACAATATGTAGACACTAATGGGAATTTTTTTTAAATGGTACTTATGTAATTTTTCGAGGTCTAAGTTCAGTGTAGATCCATTCCATCAGAGAAGAGGTGAGATCTGCAACTACATGGATTGCCATCTAGTTTTCTATGTGCTTGTTCTAAAGGTAGATTAAAGCCATATATTCTCCTAAAAGTTAATGAACTGGATCTTGACCTGCCAATGTTTACAATGTTGAGGTGTGTCAATTCACTCACGATAAAGGAGGCTGGTGTAATTTTATAGTAAATCAAAAAGTTCATGGTTTCAAAATGTATACACTTATACCCATACATACAACTAATAGCTGAAATGGTGATTTATTTTGACCAACATATTGCAGTACTTAGTGTGCATTTATCAACTTAGGCTTTATACATACTGTACAGATAGCAAGCTTCAGTTACACACTGTGAGTGTGAGGGTATGAAACAAGTAAACCACACTGTATGTACATTATAGATACAGTATACTCTTTAAATGTGAAACGGTGGCAAGTTGCAGGTATACTGAGCTACAAGATGTGTAACAACAAAGCTGCAGGTACTTAATATAATCTGGGGTGTGCATTGCTTGGCTGCACTTATACTGGCAGCATGCATACATGTGTAAAACAGGAAGCACTACATGAAGTTACTTATTTAAGCATTTAACAAAGTAAGAAAAGACTTTGTCTCAAAGTACTGTAGAACAATAAGAGACAATTCACTCAGTATGGACTGCAGGTACATGTCTTCAGATCAAACACTAAACTAAAAGTTGCATGTACAGCAGCTTTGTACGATCGTTGAATTGATTATTCAGATCTTTTGGGCATGTATTATTTACATACTGTACAATGGACAGACATGTCAATTACTTAGTACTAGCTAGCCTATGTGTATGAGTATCATCATGTTTGAATATTTTATCATGACAATTCCAGTTTAAAAATTGCAGACTTTTAGACATTTTGTAAATTGTGTAAAATATTGCCATGTGTAGCATGTATTTCAACAATTAAAACACAAGAAGTTAGATAGTCACAACTAAATCATTCAATCATTTTAATACTTATTCTTAAAGGATACGGAGTAGATTAGAGATGATAAACGATACGGAGTAGATTAGACACCAAAGTCAACCAGCTATGAGAATATTATGTTAAAAAAACTCATAGAAAAACATGAACACTTAAGCACTTAAAAGAAAAAGCCAAACCAAACCTGTTTCAGTTCGTGAAAGTGAGTACTGGTGTCCAAGAGATCGATGAGATGATTGCTGATATTTTGAGACCAACTTTCGAGCCTAGATAGAAAAGAAAATGCAATGATCATCATGTTGTAGCATATAAACCGGGGACTTATTTATCCGGTATTGCGTTGCAAGATGCTATGCAAAATGGTCAAATTGCTATACATACAAGTCCAATGATGTACCTAACAGTGTTTGTTTGTATTTAACATGTCAGGAACCATACTATTTTATAAGAGATCAAATTCAGAGCTGTTACACAAAATGTGAATAAGGGGTTAATCAACGGTCTAGCGTGCGTTACTCACAGGATTAATGCACGATCGGGGGATAATGCAAGCGATGCACGAGGGCGGAGCCCGAGTGCATCCAGCGATAGCATTAACACCCGGAGTGCATTAATCATGTGAGTAACGCACGCTAGACCATTGATTAACCCCGTTCATTCATACACTACCATTTGTGTGGGGGAAAAATCATAAAACAAAACATTTTTGGTTACATATAAACATATAACCAAAGATTTATTAAAGTGATGCCCCGTATTTTACCGTGCGTTACTCACAGGATTAACCACGGTCAGCTGACCTGAACGGACCAATAGGAATTAGGAATCTTTACTAAGTATGAATGAACACTAAATTATTCCCTTAACACTTGTGCAAATTATCAGCTTATTCATGAACGTAAAGGTACCGGGGGGGGGGGGGGGTTGATGCCTTGATGGTGTTATGGTTGATTTTCTAGCAACTTATAATGTACAATGTACATGCATGCTTTCTTTACTGTTAAACATTAATGACATTGAATCACAGCAATATTAGATCACTATAGCCTTGGCCTTAATTGTTTTACTATAGTTTAGGTTCTCTGATTGAGTCAATCATTCTTGCCTAGAAGCAGTATAGTCAGTATTGCTAATTTCGGAACACTGCCAATTTCGGACACCCCTAAGAAATGCACGATTTCCCCATGACAACCTACAGGAAGAGCCAAATTTCACCAAAAAGTACGAAATGACCCGTGTGCAAGTAAATACTTACATATTTGTCAATAAAACGACGGAGATCTATGAAGTCTGTTATAATTACTGAAAGAGCAACTGCGCCACCAATTTTATCACCAGCGCCACACTGTGGGACTGTGTGTCCGAAAATTAGCAATACTCTAGCAAAGAAATACCAGTTCCACAATCACAAGAATCTTCTTTTTTACAACGTGAAAACAGTTTGCAGGAAAGAAAGTTTGGCCGTGTATCGTAATATAACACACTTCTCCCACCATATCAAGTATATTTTCAGGTGATTTATACCAGAAGATATAGTTTTGGGGTGTTTTAAGGCTTAGGTGTCCGGAATTGTCCATGTCCATGCTAGTACTACTGAAGGTTTGTAGGCTAACAATGGCAAGCGCTAGAACTTAGAAGCATAGTGTCAGGACTAACCCTTGTCTATAATGTGTCTAGGAATAAGTGTTAATTAATGCTACTTCTAAATTACAGAAGCATCAATAATGCAATATTCTCTTCCTTGCTGTAGAGCGCTTGATCTAGTGTAGCTACTTTTCTAGGCCCACTAGACACCCTGAGAGTCTGTGATTTTCTTGTCCAAAATTAAAGAGAAAGTTTTTTAGTCTTCTTGTTTATTGATATTTCCCTATACCCATGCCAGTACCTACTACAGCATCAGGTAACAAAGTAATAACTTCCGAATCACATTTTCTCTTCCAAGTTCTAGTATTAAAGGCAGACTTGCCATCAATAATTTGGTAAATCTGGACTTTGACGATCACCAAACAGTGCCAACAGCTTGTTGTCTGTTCTATAAAATACTGTAAAGGCCTAGCATACATGGGAGCGTCTGTGATCTAACTTAGACTAGGTCTAGGCTAAGTAGGTTTCAAGATAGGATAGTCCAAGTTCTAGTACCTATCACAGTCGAGTCATACTAGTCATAGGCCCTAGGCATTTACTAGGGAATACGTTAGGCTAGGCCTATAGCCTAGATGATATCAAAACACTTTAGACATTGCCTTTAAAAACCAGAAAAACACATCTGAATTACATCATGGCATCTTTCCATAAATGTTATGTAATTCGCATTCATGGCAAACGAAATTACTTACAGAGATACAGATGGCAACAAGTCATCTTGGCACATGATATTCACGGGAATGGTATTCAAGCAGATGAAGATGAATACACACAGCTTTCTACATTTCCTCCTGTCGATCGTCATGATTGAAAGAACAAGTTTTGTCCAAAAAACAGTAATCAACAAATCTGGTTACCTTTAGCTGCCCTAAAACTTAACCGATCCGTTGTTTAGTACAGAAGAGCTGTTTACTTCGTCCGACACCAGTTTCAGAACAAGTTCACTGGGCTACACAGTCGGTCGAACTGTTGGACTACGAGCTTATATCGATGTCTATGACGGAGTCCAACACAGTACAGCAACCACACTACACACGCGTATAGTACAGTCACACAGACCACAGTCACTCTGACCAAAAGATTCTTCGCTCAAACTCGATTAATTAGCAGACGGTCTGCTTAGTACAGTGTGGCAGAGCCTTCGATATCATATACCGTGTCGTGTGTAGTGTATGGCGTATCCTCACAGTGAGCTTATGAACGTTACTATGGTACGAAATATGTGGACTGAGGAACATTTATCAATCTAACTTTTCGGGGAGCAATAGGGGACACCCAAAAATGCGTCAAAATATACCCGAAAATATTCTCAATCGACATAGTATTGAGAAATTTTGCGGTCTGATATCGTGAAACATATGCATAAATAATAATCGCTGTTATTACAAAAGTGAGGACGCTATTAACTATTTCAGCGAGACCTCGCTTACATTAGAAAGGGACTTTCCCCAACACATCTTTTTTTTTTAAAAAGATATCTTTCTCGTTTGAAACGTAAGGCCTGTTAGTGGGCAGTCTGTCTAGCACAGTCCTTCAAGAAGGAGACATTTTGGGGGTCCAATATCAAGCAGTTTTGATTGCGAGTTAAGTTCATGTGAGAAACCTAAAGGATTCTCTAAGAATAGGAAAACCGACAGCCCTAACACTAGTACTCGTAGTCAGTAAACAGCCCACCTAGGATGTAGCATAGGCTATAGCAGGTAAAGTACGTTGGCTAGCTATACTAGGCCTATATATTGGTTTATTAGGGACCCTAGATATTAATTAACGTAATGTAGAGCAGCCGACGTATTTGACGCCTGTGGGGACGGCAAAGCCTAGCCAAGCGCAGTAAAGTTGTGTAGAGTCCCATAACAGACTAGTCTACTCTGTTGTGATTGTAACTTCAGTACATGTCATTAGCCAGGACTGAAAGCCCCTAACTTAATGATTCCATTAAGCTATAGTTGTATAACTGAGTAAACTAAATAATGTAACTGCATGTTGGTGTTAAGCATGTAACCTACTGTCCCCATGCTCTAACCTGTTGAAAGTTTGTTGCTTGTGTTTTGTAACTAAAGCCCTGGGAGATATTGTATAGCGTACAGAAGAATATATGATCATTCATGCATAGCAAGCTTCCACAGAATTATGATCAGTTGATATGTCGGTGTTACATGAAGGTAATAAAGGAAGAGTCTTCTCATAATACGATAATGAAAGAAAAAAATTCTGAAAGTTTATATCCAATTTGAGGAATAAAAAGCAAGATTCATCCATTTAAGTTATGTACATTCAAGACTGGGCACAATAAAGAACAGCAAACTTTCATGTTCTCATGAAGTTATTATACATTTATGCAAAGATTTAACTGATGTTAGTAAACACAAATCATCTCACTTCTTGCTAAGAAGAACATTGTCCAATGGTCACGCCGTACATAATGATATGTTATTACTGTAAGAGAGTGATAGTATTTCCACAACTGGTACACAATTTAGAAGATATTGATTATAGAGGATATTGATTACTTGGATCTTTTAAAATGCATAAATAAAGTCCCCATCTGCAAAAAACAAGTACAAGTTGCCATTAACTGTTTCAGGGATCAACAATGAATATATTTCATGATCATCTACACCGGCAGTAATTAATATGTGTTAAAAAATTTCCTCTCCTCCCTCCATTATCATTCTGGAATTTACAACGTAAGTTCTTCGATACAGTGTTTCTGTCTGATGTTGACTGCTATGTTGTCTATCATTCCCCAGGAGATCTACATTTCTCTCTTTGTTGTGCCACACGACTGATCGTGTGAAACCGGAAGATGAAGTTTTCATCACGGGGCAGTCTCGTAGCCACAGCTCTGTGTCACGTTGCCTTGGCGGCAGTAACCATGGCGATACCAGTCTACCTTGGCATTTACAAGAATGTGTCTGTTGATCTTGGGTATGAACACTATGCTGAGAGAGCAAACTCTACCCTCGGCCCTTTAAAGTTCCCCTCGTGGATTCGGATGCCTGCGAATACTCTGGTAAACATTGGTTATTTACTGGTCGGAACTCTCTGGCTCTACAGAGTGGCGTTTACCGTTAATCCAGTCACCAGTCGCAGACATGAAGACCTGTACCTCATGTCGGTCTTTGCATCGATGTCCTGCATCTACGGCGTGGTACAGTATTCCAGAATCGTGACTCAGTCTTACATTTGGTCTGTACTTGATCAGTGGTACACGTTGCCATTCTTTTCCTGGACCATCGTTTGGAGTAGAAAGATACAAAGTGGCTGGAATGCCGAGACTACAATTTGCATTGTGTTAGCTTCTATCTTCAGCTACAATTTAACCATGCTTCACAAGTTTGGGTTTGAAGTGGCGTTAGGTGTGCACATCGTTATAGCTGTCTACAACGGTTGCAAAGTTCTCTCTCTTCACTTTAATCAAAGAAGGTTCATTTTATTTTGCTCAGTTATATTAAATTGCTGTGGATTTGTGTTCTTAAAGCTGGCAGATTTCCATCTTGCCAGATTCCCTATATTCCAAGAATTGACTGGTCATTTCTGGTCCAAAATATGCGATTTTCTGCAGATACATTTTACAGTAATGTTCTTTGTTCACATGAGTCAAGACTCAAAGACTGTTTAGGCAGATCATTGTTACAAGTCACCCATCAGTCTTATTAGAGGTGTAAAGACCAAACTACGATGTTCCAAACTATATATGATTTATAGGTGCCTGTCACAAAGAGAAGATATGGTAGATTGACTACAGAGAGACTTCAAGTATGATCTTAGTAAGAATTGTTTTGATATTTCATAGTCCAAGAAAAACAGAAAATTTGAGCAATATCAGTGCTTCCATATGCTTTTCCGGTTTTTGAGATATTCACTTAGACTGTAAATTATGCTAAATATCTGGAATGCTCCTTTAAGGCCAAATTGACATGTACAAATGGCTGGACAGTGCAGGACTAAACAACAACAAAATCAAAGGAAAATAAAAGACTTTTAAACCCTTAACTTTCACATTCAAAATACAATACGAATTTGACAAAGATGGTTGGTGTTGAAAGTCACTCAGGGGTGCTCTCTTGTTCATATAAAGTTGAATATGGTATGGTGGAGTTATTAAAATTTAAATAAAACAACGGATTAACATTTAGGCCTGCACTGAGGAGCAGACTTCATCATCAAGTCAGCCTTAAATGAGCTTTCCAGAGATTTAGCAACTTAAGTGAATATCTTGAAAACTGAATAGCTATGGAAACATTACTTGCACTGTATGATCAAGATGCAGTGGTCCTAGCTTCAGGGTAACTCTGAAAGCATGTCACAAGTTCGTAACTGTTTAGCATTATATAGCTTGTTGTACATGATAAACAGACAGAGGAGATCTACCCAGTTCTCCTCCGAATCGAGCCTTGAATTTAAACTTACAGCAAGATGGAATGTAGGGTGAGGGATGGATTTTTAACAGTTACTAGGGTATGGGTGACAATCATTGAATGAATGCTTAATAGATAATGGATGAAGGCAAAAATTGACCGCCCTGTAACCTCCACCCCTCCTCCCCCAGCCCCCTCCCACAACCCCTACAATGGCACTCAGTGCACCAGCTCATTGTGAAGTTTACGAGGGGGTGAATGTATTCACCAGTCAATGAGTACACACTAACACAATATACCATTATTTGAAAGACTTTTATTTGTGGGTAGTGGTGAATTATTCAAAAGGAGAAAATAATTCTCAACAATATAGATTTTAAAAAAAATAGCCCTTATTTCAGTTTCATCCTTCTACCAACAAAATGATGCATTGTCCGATAAATACAGCCAGCCTGTATCATGCAATAATACACTTAATGCATGAAATAAGTACAGTATTAATATTTGTGCATAGAACTCATCATAAAAACTCATCATGAAAGTAAAGGGGCAAAAAGAGCATAGATTTTAATGTTTTTGAAAATACTTTTATGCAATGAATATCATTACTTTACATTTAACTTTACAAAATATAATTCAAATATAATCAAAATATCAAGTACTGAGTGATGTTGCCTCATCTCTTATCGTTTGTATCAAATCCAAGTATTACCTTGATAATTAATAATCATCATAATACTTAATGCATGAAATAAGTACAGTATTAATATTCGTGCATAGAACTCCACATAAATTATGCATAGAAGTACCCATACAGCAACAACTTTGGTTACAACTAAATAAAAAATATATAAAGAAACCCTGTAAGTTCCTTTCATTTATAATTTAAATCAATAGTTTCCTAAGATTTTTTGTTAAGTAAAGGGGGAAAAAGAGAGTATATTTTAATGTTTTTGAAAATACTTTTATGCAATGAATATCATTACTTTACATTTAACTTAACAAAATAAAATTCAAATATAATCAAAGTATCAAGTACTGTACTTAGTGATGTTGCCTTATCTCTTATGGTTTGCATAAAATCAAAATATTACATTGATAATAATAACAATACTTAATGCATGAAATAGTAGTAGTAGTAGTAGTAAGTTAAGTCTCGTCTATCCGACATGCTCAGTGATTAACCTCCGCCACGTATCACGATCTTGCGCAAGGTTTATTGCTTCCTCGAAATTGTTAATGTTAACGTCCTTAAATTGCGACTTTATTTTTCACGGGCCTTCCTACTGGTTTAGCAGTATGTCTCAATGCTTCTCTTAAAGCAACCTTTGCTGAAATAAGTACAGTATTAATATTCGTGCATCGAACTCAACATAAACTATGCATAGAAATACCTATACAGCAATAACTTTGGTTACAACTAAATAAAAAAATAAAGAATCCAGGGCAGTTCCTCTCATTATAATTTAAAATAATTGATTTTCCAAAGATTTTTTGTTAAGTAAAGGGGGAAAATAGAGTAGATTTTAATGTTTTTGAAAATACTTTTGTGCAATGAATATCATTACTTTACATTTAACTTTTCAAAATATAATTCAAATATCATAAAAATATCAACTACTTAGTGATGTTGCTTCATCTCTCATGGTTTGCATCAAATCCAAGTACTTTCTTTCAATATCAATTCTGTTTCATACTTGCATAGTTTTAAGTTTAATATTAAACAATACTGGACATTGCTATATATATTGCAGTACCCCACCCCCCCCCCCTTTCACACTTGTTTATTGCACCAAGCGGTGGGTAAAGTTTGTCGAAGGTCTTAAAAGCAAGTAGTTGTTCTTTGCCTACAGGGATAAGTTAATAAAAGTGCATACGGATTCCATACAGGGCACATTTTTGAAGAACGACCTCTGACACTTATAAGGAGAATCCATGCATGAAAGACATAATTTTTAAGTATCTGCTTTACAACCAAGGTGCAGGATCTTTCCAAGCAATGAAAGCTGTGGAAAGTCCTAAGACGCTGTGATAACTAATACTGTTGACATCTGCTTGAGGTGTAACCGATATTCAACACTATGACAAGGTATTACATTAATGTACTAGGTTATCTAGGCATTATCAAGAGCAAAGGAAAAAAGCAAGATACATGATATTAAGATGTGGTGGTATTCTCCACAAAACTATACTGATTACATATTAATATTTAATAATTGGTCTCAAGTAATAGAAACATCAAAGGCACTTTTTATCATAATTGATGCTGGGAAGGAAGACAGCCTCTCTCCAGAGAATACTTAACAAAATGGTGCTGTATGTGAAGCTATGTCAGCTTGCTTCACTTTTAGAACTAGAAACAAACTAACTAAATGATCCACACAATTTACTACTAATCCTTCAGCATTTCAAGATCGGTGGGCTGTGCTCGGTGGGCTGTATTATCCCGAGCAAGGGTGGATTGACCTCCAAGCTTAATGGCTCATGACTGGTGCCAGCTGGGTCCAAAACTATCGGTCATGAAGGGTGCCAGTTTTCATCTGAGGCATCACATGATCCACTTGTGTCAAAATGCCGCAGACGTTTCTCAAAACTGGGAGGTGTAAGCATCCACAAGGGAAGGATAGAAGATATCTGTCAGAGCGTCAAAATGACCACTGGCTAGCAGAATCTTACGAACACTTTCTGTCGGATAAGGGGGAAAAATTATAACGACATAAGCTACATAGTCCAAGAGCATCACAGATAAATGTTAAAACAATATAAATCTAGTTTTGTTTACATGGGGAAGGAGGTATGAAAGATATTTGTCACCCTTGTTGCTTGACATTAACATCAGTGCTTAAATCTGGAAAAGTAAACCAGTGCCTACCAAGTGTTCACCAATTAAAAGCTCACAACAAATGAGATCTTATCAGGATTTCCAACCAGCTAAGTTTGTATAGAGTAGGACAGCAATAGCAAGAGTCCACACAAATCAACCTTTAATTTGGAATGTTTTTTTTCTGGTAGCTTATTCTCCCATTTTAACAGTTGAGTACAAGGTACCACTGTCATACACAAACATTTATATAGAGCAGTAAAGCAATACTACATGGACTCATAGCAGTGTTTTCTAATGGTCTGCAATATATCAAAACTAAGTTTGCGCCTCAAGGCAGTCTATAAGAAAACGTCATTGCCAATAGAAGATTCTGATCAGACCACACTGTACGATTATGACCCATTGACTACATGTATGCCTGGGCTGGTAGCTTAAATATGGTGAACTTACTGGTCGTGCCATCTGCATAGGCCCCGACACCCACCTCCGCCCCCACCAATCATCCCCTTCTACTCTACGAATGGAAAGTAGGATTTGCTTCCTTACCCGAACATCCAGCAAGCAGCACTTTTGCATCTTCCATTTTGCACTCGTTGATGATGGCAGCAAGGACTCCAGCGCCGTCGAGATCAACAAAGCTGAAACTGCTACAGTTGATGAGGACTACCCGCCCCCTGATGCCCACCCCCTGCTGAGAGGGTGTCCCCTCCTCTGTAGGAGGCTGGAGTTGACCGTTATTGACACTGATGGATGCACCATTGGTTTCCACTTCTTTATTGTCTGTGTTTCTATTGACCTCTCCTCCTGTTTCCCCGGCAACCTGCGATGATGCTGTTGTGACGAGCTGTCCAAGAGTGAAGAAGGAAAGGAAGAACTGTCACATCTTTTTTTTTTCTATTTGTTTACATTTTTGCACTTTATCACACACTGTGTTGTCATAGCAACCCTTTTATCTTTTGTATGAGGTAGTATGGACTGAACTGGTATAAGATGATGCACTGCGGCATGTCATGATGTACGTGGTTTCTGCAGCAATACATTTCACGACTTACTAGATCACTAGTTAGATCACTGCCGAACATCACAAGCGAATGTGCTGAAATGACTTTGAATTCAAGCAAGCAACCAAAAGGAAAAAAAACACAAAAGATGTCGTTGTTGACTAAATTCATTAAACAACTTTCAGATTTTGAATACTGGTGACCTCGAATGACCTTTGAAATCCAAGCCAAGAACTCATTATGAGGCATTTGCATATGAAATGCATCAAAGCTGGACTAGTCCACCTTATTGAGATTGCTTGTTTACAAATGTTTTTAGATTTCAACCACCTACTACTAAAAGTAGAACCTAAACCCAACAATGGGATTTGCTTAAGTTGTAATTGTCGAGTTAAACTTGCCTAACAAGGTATTCATATTTTGGCCATTAGTGACTTCAAATGACCTTTTGACCTCCACTAATAACCAAAGCGGCTGAACACTCGATATGGGGCATCTAAATATGTTATGAACTTCATGCCAAGCTAATCTGCATTTTGAGTTTGCAAGCTTAGGTGTCACATATACACACACAGCCACATGCCGTTACTATCGCACAGATTCTTTTGACTTTAAAGGGTTCTTCTACTCACTATTAAAGGTGGATCTACTTTCCAAACATGAAGATCATTGATGCTTTGCTCTGTAAGTCATGGAGTTTACAATGTTTTCAGCCTTGGGCCTCTGGTGACATTAAATTACCTTTCACCTCTATGAAAAATGACAGGGTTCTTGTTGCAAGACCAATTCAGAGTCTGAAGTCTAACCAAGCTTTGATTTGAAGTTATTGTGTTAACAAGGTTCTCAAACTTTGACCTCAAATGACCTTTGAACACTGCAGATAACAATAAGGTTATTCTACCGATCATGCTGCATCAATATACCAGGTGTGAAGTTAATCCCAAATGAGCTTTTTGAGTCAAAATGGTTTACAAAGTGTCACACACCCACCATCACCATGGTTGCTAAGATTCCTTTTGCCTTTGGCAAGGAATAAAAAAAAGCTCTTGATTATGGATTCAATGAGCAATATCTGTAACATCAGCTAAAAATTGAAAGGTAGGGTGTGACAAGCCTGAGGAGAAAGCATCTAACTAAACTCTGGACTACTATGCTCTGACATCATAGCTGGTCATGAAACTCCATCCATACCATTAAAAGTTGTTTATGTCAACATACTTCTGTTCCTTTTCTAATCTTTACACAAATTCAGGTCCCCATAGGTACCTCAAAACATTGCAGGGATATGCAAGGCATTCAACAGAATTCTGTCTGCCATACTTCAAGATTCGATGAGATTTCATCAAACTTATAAAGCTATAGGTGAGTTGCCTCTTATGTGGGCCTGCGCACACTGCCCTCCTGAATGTGACCCCACTCAAATTGACCGTTGCAATGTGTGGACTCGTGGACAGAGGGTTGTGTGTGTGTATGTTTAAGACCACATAGTAGAGCATGATTTTGCCAGTTTTAAGTGATGTTGGCTACAGTTAGGAAGGCTCCACATGTAGCATTTAGCAGAGTGGCATTCGTCAATGTGCAGCAGTTCACAACTAAAACTGCAGAGTTTCAGCAATGAAACCGATCAAGAGGAAGTAACTTTCCATGTGCCCTAAAGGAGCACCGGTCTTTATCAAGCAGAAAACAGTACGATCGTTACAAGCAATCATTGGTGGTTTTGTGCACTGGGGTCAGTTGTACGACTATAGCTTTAAAGCATATCCAAGATATGGGAAATCGGAGTTGTATCAAGGTCAGGCTTAGGTCTCATCGACAGTAATGCCCATTCCACTTTAAAGGGTGTGAAGTCTCGCGCAAAAAGAAACGTCTAATGCCGGTAATCTGATCTAGTTTCGAATGAGGTATAACAGAAGCGTTAGACACCACCATCGATCCCAGAAAATACACACACAGCTTGCTACCGTCGGTAATTAGACACTAGTGTACAGTCAGTTAATACAGCTCCAGTCAATACCCACAGCACAGTGTGTAAACGATACAGTGATGGACATCTCAGGTCCAGCTAAAGATAACACGGTATCACGTGTCATTACTGTCTGCATTTTGTAGCGACACGAACAAAACGTCACTTGCAAGCAACAGAAAGTTTACTTTTTCAGATGGCCGCAAGCGGTTTGGGGCGAGTCTTCAATGCCTTTAAGCATGCATGCATGGTCACCCATGATTCAAAAGCCAACTAATATTTATATGACACACAATTCTTAGGGCAGGATTAAAGTCACAAGAGACAAGCATAGAATGAGTCTATAAATTAAATTACAGAATGCTATCTGCAAAATGGTTCAAGCTTGTGTACAATACATGAGTTCTATTGGATTTCATGCATGATTAAAATATTAATGTAATTCATGAATATTCATGATGTAGCATTTTATAAACAAAAGCTATCACCAGACTTGCTTCTTCCTGGTCATTGGAATCTTGCTTCTGCAATGAGTTGAGAAGAAAACATTCCAAAGCGTGCCAGATACATTGATGTAAACTTTACAGTCATCAAGGATTGTGCATACAATAGTTTGATCTCTTTGTTAACGATAGAAAGTCTACTTTTTAAGTCATTTGTTGGTTACTAAACAAGTATGTCACTCCGTTCCTAACATGTTCTTGCACAGATACTTCACTGCAAAACAGTAATCAAACATAAGAAAACTTGCCACCAACCCCCCCCCCGCCACCCCCTCCCTACCTCTCCCTTCTCTGTTCCAACTCATAGCCATACACTATGCATTTAAGCACAAACACTTTTAATAGGTATGTTACATATAGCTGGTGCTGAATTGAAATCACAGAGTCATGTTTTCATTTTCTAAACCGTTAGAGAAGAGTTTAAACTCATTCAAATGAATTCTCACTAGTGGGGTGACCTGCAAGGGATAGCATGCTTGAATGCCCAGTTACATCACAAAAATAGTCCATGAAATACCCGACCATGTTCCTTGGATAACTATAAAAAATGGATGCTTCTCACAGCATCGGTGACATCCTAAAAATGACCAAAACAATTGACACAAACCTCCAAATCTTGCGTCCGAAAGGACATCAGATGATCCATCAGCCTAGCCTTAAACTTAGCAGCGTTCAAGTAACACAAGGAGGTCTCCATATGAAAGACGATGCACTTCGGAGAAACATCGACCTGTAGAAACCAACATGAGAATGAAGAAAAGTAAAGAACATCAAACAAAAGCTTCGAGTGCTCGTGACCGAACCTCTCTCCCCTCACAAGCAGTTCATGCCGTAGGTTCGGGGATAATTTGGTGACAAAGTGGCAACCCCTGCTTCACAACATGTGAGACATAACCTACAGTTGTACTCAGCATTAATATCACCTGTTTTTTATTCAAAAATTAACAAAAAAAACGAGCGTCGTCCCGAAAGATTCCTCAGTATATCGTAGGTGATGTCATTTCGAATTTAAATCTCTTCCGTGCTCAGAAATTTCTGAGAAAAAAAGAGTATCAGCAGTGTTTCTCCATGCAGTCCAAAATCTATGCTAGAAATACAAATTCTATGACTTCAGGGTGAGTAAATTTTGCACGAGGAGGAGGAAGTGAGTTAACAGAGGTGGTGCAGTGCTAAAGCATTACTGATTCTTGTAGGCTATTAGGACAAATGTGTGAATGTTGGGATGAGACAGGTAAGCAAAGCAGTGAAGGTTAATACTTCCTTCACACTTAGCTAACTCACATCAAATTTGATATTTGTTTATAGTCAGCAGGGATGTGCTCAGGAAGATTTGAGTGCTGGGCAGATTGTGCGGTAGTGTGATCCACACCCTAGGAGAGGGATCTCATGGGTGGGGTACCCCCTCCCCACTGGACAAATTTTGCACATGAAGTATGCTTAGGTGGTGCTATTTTCCCAATTCTGTGCCATGTATTCTCCCAGATTTTGGTTATGGTAAAATTTGTTAAAATTATCATCAAAAAAGTGCCGGGCTGAAATGTTTAAAATACTGTTTGTGCTAGGCGGCATTCAGAAGTGCTGGGCGCAGCCGCCCGGTGCCGCCCAGTGTGAGCACATCCCTGAGTCAGCTCTGTGTCACACCAGTAAAACCTCTTGGTAATGGAATTTGTATCTATCACTGCTGATGCTTCTTCCTACATGAAAACGATTCTTGAGAAGGGTTTGAAAAAGGCCAAAACCCAGACTAGGAATATAGTTCTTCAACACCTTCATACCAGATATAGGCAATGAAAGCCTGCTCATATTTGCACGATAACTTCTTGCAAAAGTGATTCGTTGTTTTTTTTTAAATGAAACAGACTGATGATATGCTGACTGAACCATGTTAGGTCAAAACAGAAAAAACTTCAAACTTTGAAACAGAACAGTGCACTAGCATACGTATGAGTGAAAAATCGTTTGAAATTTGGGGAGAGGTGTTAGTAGGTATGTTACATTGTCTGATGTTCCAACTAGTGATTACGTTATGATTCCATTCCATTCTAAACATTTTCTTGCACAGACACTTTGCATAATGCATTATTTTGGCAAACATTCTCTTCAATAATTTAAAGGGTGTGAAGACTCGCCCAAAAAGAAACGTCTGATGCCGGTAATCTGACCTAGTTTCGAATGAGGTGTAACAGAATTTTTAGACACCACCATCGATCCCAGAAAATACGCGCACAGCTTGCTGCCTTCGGTAATTAGACACTAGTGTACAGTCAGTACATACAGCTGCGGTCAATACCCACAGCACAGTGTGCAAACGATACAGCGATGGACATCTCAGGTCCAGCTAAAGATAACAAGGTATCACGTTTCATTACTGTCTGCATTTTGTAGCGACAAGCAGAAAACTTCACTTGCAAGCAACGGAAAGTTAACTTTTGCAGATGGCTGCACGCGGTTTGGGGCGAGTCTTCAGTGCCTTTAAAAATGAGAATACGGAAGTGAATGAACTGTATTTCTCATGGGATTCTTAGAATCAAGAAATGGAACAAAAATGATTTCAAAATTGCCGATTTTAAGCTTAAAGCAGGCGAGAGAATGATTTAACATATATCATTAAAACGAGGCCAATATAGGAATTTCGACAGCCGCCTCGACACTCGACAGTTTACCTTGTATGATTCTTGGTCTAGGAATAGTTCTGATCCATTGATTTTGCCTTCCAGTTTGTAACCAGGGAACTGAACTCTCAATACCACAACAAAGAAGGAGAACACCAGAGAGAGGAACAGACCTTGCGCAACACCCAGTATGATCACTGCTGAAAAGGTTACAACCCACACAATCTGAAACCAAAATATTATGATCAAATTACTAGCAATTAATTTGAATCCCCTTGTAAATCAAGACATTCTGACCAACATAAATCTCTATAAATAACATCCAAACTTGCTGTTTACATCCCCCTTCCCTCCCCACTCCCCAACCCCCCTCCCCCACCACCAACTCAGAATCATCCAAATTTGCAGGTTGCCGTCCCCTCCCCACCCAACCCCCCCCCCCTTACACTTGTGTCAAACGATTAACCAAATGAAAGTACCCATAAAGTATAAAATTGTGACCTGATAAGTCTCCATAGCAACAGCCTGTAAGGGGATGACTGAAATAGCTGCAAAACCATGACAAGAATAAGCCATTGAGAATCAGAAGTTCCCTTCATGATTTGAACGATTTGAACCAGAGCGATGAGATACTCACAAAGTCCCAACGGGATTTCTGATAGAGGGATGGTAGGTGTCTGAGCTGATAAAACATCTCCTTTAGAGAAAATATGAGCACCACAGCCAGTGCTGCCTGTTGAAGGTTAAAGAGATTCAAACAATTGATGAATTTTTTGTTTCATGTATTAACTATAATATTATATTTAACCGAGTTCTGCAATTTATATCTCACAAACAGGAATACAGTATATATGTATGTATGTATGTATGTATATATA
>JAIPMN010060252.1:0-17111 GCA_020650975.1 Apostichopus californicus
CATTTTGATAACCTCGAAGTGAAGTTTTCCATTGTTATGACGTAACTTTTCTGACCAATCATGAGCGACTATTTACACACAATTGCAAACCTGTTTGGGAAAAAAAATTCGCCGCCGGGCTACCGGCGGCATATCGGCAGCGGCAAACCGCTTCAACCCGCCGGTAGGCCGCGTCGGCTAACACGCGGTTTGCCGACGTCGGCCTGCCGCCTTCGGCCCGGCGTCGGTGAGCATCCGGGAAGCCACCGGCAGCGGCGTAACGATGATCAGTCTGGGGGCCCCTGGGTCCAGGGAAGGCTGCTGCGGAGAATCAACCGATGTGCGCGCAGCGCACATCACGAGGGCGGAGCGCGAAGTCCCAAAGGCGTAGGTCCAGCTCTGGGGTTGTACAAGCTCTCTGGTGCAATCTAAGCCGTATATGGAACATTTCGTGGTGATTTTATCGACTGACATTTTGGGGAAAATCTGCGTTCATAGACACATTTTTGGTACGCCTTGTCTGTCATACTGGGAACATGAAAAAATGTGTTGCAAAGCTAGAATACATTAAGAGATTGAAAGGACAATAAGACCAATGTCCAATTAACATAAACATGTATATTTCCAACCGTGGCGCAACTCCTGTAGACAAATGGTATCCAAGTTCCCGAGAACTTGGAAAGGCTACAGCTTGAATTTACTGAGCCTGGCCTTCTTGTCAGCAAACATATCGATGTTTCCACTTGAACTCGCTGACGCGTGCCTAGTATTTTACCGGGCAAATTTGGGCAAAATATCAGCAAAACGGTGGAAAATATGCCAAATTCGATTTACTGTCTGATACGGAAACATACAAATCCACACACAAATCTTAGGCATCGGCGATTTGGCCGATAGCTGAGGAAAGCATCAGCAGGGTTCAAAATATGCCAAATTTGTGTCATTTGGCCAGTTATCGGCCAATGTCATGTGGCAACCCTGACCGAGAGCGAATTCATTGAAATTAGAGGCGCCAATTCGCTATAATATGTACCAGCGTAGCCTATCAAGTCCCAGTGTGTACCTCAGGCTCTTGAGTCAGTCGTGCGGAAAGAAGGATACGAGATTTGCAGTTGCAGGGGCAAATGATTTATGACGAACGTATTCACGCACAGAAAAATATGTCCATTGTCTCGTTTATAGGTTCTTTTCCAACGAAAACGTGCCGTTTCAGAAAAAGAAAAAAAAGTGTACCCCTCTTCTAAGTTCTGTACATCAGTGCAGCGGGGGCCCTCTTTGGTCGGGGGCCACTGGGTTTGCCCCGCCCGAGCCCATAGGCGTTACGCCGCTGGCCACCGGCGGCAAGTAAGCGGCATACCGCCTGGGAGCCGATTTGACTTTAACAATCAAAATTTGGAGATAAAAGGTCAACATTCTGACATTTGTTTATACCTTTGAGTTAAACATTTTGAGGAATTGATCCTCATATGTATTCGAATTAATTCGTGTTTATATTCGAATTAATACGCGGATATATTAAGACCTTATGATTGACTAAAAATATATACACGTATTTGTTCGAATTTATACGCGTATATATTGAAATTAATACGCGGATATATTATGCGGTGTTTGTCCCACATGGCTTCCCATACGCGTTTGCCGACGATCACCTATACTTGAAGCCTAACTTTACCAATTTCGGACGTTAAATACGTGAAAAATGGGAACAATAGTCAGCTTTTTAGGAAACCTATTTCAGACATTCCTGAAACAGAAACGTTGCGATCCGTCATCAAACCAGAACACAAGGAAAGTGAACCAGACGATATTCGTTTCGACGCATGCGCTCATGCCAGAAGTAGTGGCAACGTGGGCGCGGCTATAACATGAAGCATGCGCATAAGGGAGAAAAGAGAAAAAGCGCCAAGTTATGAAGTACAAGAAAAGTCGGAAAAGTTGATCATTGAAGCTAACGAAGCAGAATGAGGTAAGTCGTTTCAGTTGTTGTAATTCCTTAATATAGAACTTAATGAGTTGATTTGGTGGGATTTACTGCTTAATTCATAAAGAGTAATAGCTGTTGAAACTTCTTCCAAATGTAAAATAAAAATATAGAGAAAAGGAACATTCTACCGGGTAAGAAGTGCATTTACAGTGGCAAACGGGGGCATAGTCTTATCGGGAACGGCCATAAAAAATTGTGTACATGTAAAGTACTACTATAGTAGTACTGAGGGCCCCTACTGCAGGCTTACTAGTACTAGGCCTACATTTTGAATCATGTTTACGAAATTTAGCAAAGAAATAGAGCAGATAATTGAAATTCCCAGCAGAAAAAAAGTTCATTATAATTCACATGTACACATGGCATCTAGACCTGATCGCTGGTCTTATTTATAGGTCAGGGTCAGACAGTACGTGTGTATGCATCAACCGAGAATTTGTACAGGAAAATTTGGATCATTTTTAGTTATTCTTTTCCTCAAGATTGAAGGTGAAGCAACATATTATTTTACAAAATTGCAATAAAAATTAGCCTACCACTAGCACTATTAAGTTAGAACAGCTGATATTTTTTATAATATTCTCAGAGGCTAGGCATTGGCCTACGAAGAAATCCTCATGTTTCTGTTCCTTTGATTTGAAATTAAATGTTGTTAGGCCTATGGAAGTCTATTTTTTTAACATTGCTAGGCCTAGAATTGGCATCGTTCATACTCAATCTTCAAGTATTAAATGAGTCCATGATATTTTTATGAACACTCCAGTTTCCAACATATATGGCCTACAATATGGCCCACCAAGAAATCCTGATGTTTGTGTTCCTTTGATTCTAAATTGTTGTTAGGCCTATGGAAGTGTAATTTTGTAAATTGCTAAGCCTAGAATTGGCGTCCTTCATACTCAATCTTGAAGTATTAAATTAGTCCATGATATTTTTATGGACACTCCAGTTTCCAACATATATGGCCTGGTCTAACATGATGTCCACCTTCTGCATGTAGCACATGGGTCCATACTCAAGACAAATCCGCAATAATGAGCCAAGTAATTTTACTAAATTTGGAAGTATCAACACATCTTCATTCCTAGCATAAAGCATACACTCTAAAAAGAAACGTCTTTTGAAAACGCGTTGCTGCGTTATTTTCTAAACATTCCGTTCAACAGCATCGTCCCGCATGGTTGTGCGCATTGGCTATTGGTGTTAATCCAGTTCTATAAACACTGTCATGTGTTTCCAAAGTTGTCATCGCGTAACGATATTGAGCTCGACGTATGCCTCAAATGTTTTTATCAACACCAGCGTCTTTGTGGTATATTAATATTAACAGCACGGCCCAAGTAGCATTAGCACCCAAGTGTTGATAGCAAATGATGTCACGAATTAAGCCACGCCTTCTTCAGACGTGTTGATATATGATTGGTGGATTGAGGCTCACACCACGAGCGCGACACACGAACGTCGTACGCCTGCAACAGTGCCTACCTAGCTGTCATCATCACCTCCTGATTGCCGTTTTGTACCAGTCAGATTAAGGAAAAGAAAAGGTATTTTGCAGTCTGCTTAATTTTTGAATTGCCTAGATTTATAGGGTGAAATATTACACCTGAAAATTCAACATAGGCCTAGACCTAGCGACCGTCAGGCCAGAGTTGTCAAACTAAAAGGCGGCAAATAGCCTAACGTTAACCGACGCTACACATTGACACACAACGGAATGCAGATAGCCTAACGTGCTGTCTGCTAACTTGCAACTAAGTGAACAATGCTAAGTTGGACGCAGTCAGTACGGTAGGCTATTTAGCCCTTAGCTGCTAAGTGGGACACAGACAGTAGGCTATTTAGGCCTAGGCTAGGTCTTTGTTATATTACGGGCCTAGGTTTGGGATCCTATCTGCCTATTCAGTGAACATCCACAAACTGACAAAGGAAGCATATAAAACCCTGAATATGATCAGAAGAAATAGGGCTAGGCAACCTGGCGCTAATTTAGAATCCGGAACTAGCCCTACGTCATAGACTCATACCCAGAATGTAATTGTAGGCTATATAATGATGGGATGTCGTTCTCAAAATGCAATCCTGTACTGACTGAGTGCACAGTGTGATGTACTTCCTGTCACAGATTCTAAATTATTACCTTAGGCTATGGGTCAATGTTCTTCAAAACTTATGGATTAGAGGTGAGGCGGCGTGCGAAATTCATTTCATAGGGGCAGTTTGGGCTGGATTGTCTTAGGGTTACCACTTTCTCTGGACTGTCTTATGACGGTGCCGCACCTGCTGGCCAGGAGATGGACCGTCAGATTGCAGGTTATCTGGGAGCGAACCCACAAACAAGCGCCATCGCTAGGCCCTAACACCTTGTGATAACTTGTCATTTTGATGTGTTTGTTTGTGTCCCAAAAATTTTGAAAATTCATGGCCTGATCAACAATAAACATGGGCATTACATCACTATAATGTCATGTGTGTTATGTCATATACCACAGCGCACCGGCGCAGCGCACAGCATGCAGTCGTGAACTTAAGTGATCATGATTTCTGAAAAGTTTCCAGATTAGCCTAATAATTAAGTTTAAGAGAAAAAACTGTAAGAACTTAACAATACTACCCTAACCCTACTTATTAACTAAATATTAACTGTAGAAATTGTATTTCTAGCCTAACCTAGAACTATCTAGGCCTCAGTGGAACCGGTCAAACTAGTTAAAACTAGAACTCCCACAGTAACGTTAGCCTAACAACAGTCAAAATGCGTTAGGCCTAAGTAATCTGCCAAACAGGTTGGCCTTGGTCGTAATTTAAACCTGAATTTGCCTAGGCCCTAATTAGACAGGTACTAATATTTAAGTCATATTTTGTGAAAATTGTCATATCCTAACCTGTATAAATTGAGAATTTTTTTTTTTAAAAACCTTCCGAAGAGCCTCATTGTTAAACATCAGAAATGGTTGTGTTCTCAGATGCTTTCTCCAACTAGTTTGCCCTCTGACAACTACTTATATGAGGGGGACAGTGTATCTGGTGGGGGCGAAAAGTCCATTGACCAGCTTTACCCTCAACACAGAAATGTGTTTCTCGGTCGGTTTCCACGCATTGAAACTGTACACCAAGCAGATTCGATTGTTATTCATGGAAGTACATTCAAAGCTGGCTGTGTGTTAACTCTGGGATATGATGATGAAAATTTTCCTATATTTTCCTGGGTGTCAGAAATCTATGTGCATGAGCACAAGAAGTATTTTATGTGCAGGAAGATCAACATCATAGACTTAGTGGCTGTTTTGAATTGATATGAGAATGAGATAACAGGGGAAGTGACTTTCGTGTCCTATCAGGACCTGTTTGTTAAAATGCCGTTGAGCATCCATTTCTTTCAAAATAGTGCCTGCGTTTGTAACAAGTATGCCTATCAAGCACATCGAATGTGAAATTTGATTCGAGTATATAATTATCAAGCATCATTTTCAAACACTGGATTTGCTCCTCCCATAAGTATTTCATGTGGCAGTGAACTGTTGTTCGGTTGAACTTTTTTAACAGTAATACACAGAATAGTAATACAGCAACTATTACATGGATCAGCGATGTAGCGACAAATAGTCGTCATATGACATGTGACCAATGCCCTAGATCACATGCCAAAAATATAATTACAGTAGGTGTTGCATTAGCATCACCATAGAGTCGTTGTCATCTTGCAATGGTGTAAATTGGACAATTTCTTGGTCATGGGTTAAAATGCTTTTTGTAGATCGAATAGGATGACCCTTACAACATTTGGTTAGTAACACTGCTGGCTAATAGTACAGTAAATAATACATGGTGTGTTGCAGAAAATAAAGTTTGGGCTAAACTTGTTAGCCATTTTAGTAAACTTGTCAGAATGCTTCTGGAACTCCTCTAAATCGAGCGATGTTATCATGACCATTGAAAGTGTTACTATTGACCAGTAAGTTACCATGCTTCATTGCGTAGTTAAATTCCAAACCTGTAAATAGTATGAATTCATAATTCATTATAGTAACACTGTATTGGACTCGAGTAACAACCATATACATGGAAAACCCTAATGACAATTAATGTTATAAACAAAATTTTCATTCTGATATCATAGGTTGCAAAAGCTTCCAAGATCAATGAAAAAAGATAACAACATTGTATCAGTGGGGTTCTGGCTTCCTGGCTGAAAACTTTGCATTTTTTGTCTTACATCAAGTGCTCAGGTAAAGCACATGGTCAAGATGGCAATGTACAAGGTGTGGAATGGACAGAGAACGATCAAGAAAGTAGTCGGAGCCCATAACAGAGAGGATTTAATTTGTAAAGGTACAGTAATGTTTTTAGCTGAAACTGCTACTCTATCCTTCTATTCATCTATCTAGCTATCTACAGGTCCTTTAACAATTTCAGGTCGAAATTTTGACCATTTTATAGGCAGTTATGAGGCTATGAGCTACTGTACACCTCATGCTGTCTATATAGCCTACAGCTATTGTTTATGTAATGTTCCCAGGGGCTTAGGCTGGGGGGTGCGGACGCAAGGAATCACAAAGCCTGTGACTTGTTTTCATGCTATATAAAATGTGAAAATTGTATGTAACAATTTTCAAGTCTGAAATATTTTCCCAAACAGGCAAAGTCAAGTTGGGTATTCCAGCATCTTCATCCACAAAGCTTGTGCTTGGCGAGGATGGAACTGACGTGGATGACGATGATGTACTGGAGTTCTTCAGAGACAAAATACTGTTACTACTGACAACAGATGAGAACTGGAGTGAACCTTCACTGGCAGCCATACCCACACCATCCACACCAACAAGGGATGTAGAAGACCACCTGTCGAAGTCGGCCGTTACACCTGTGTCGGTTCAGCCTGTATCACAAACACAAGAAACACCTACTACAAGCATCAGAAAGGGTAAGAGAATCACTGCCTAAAATTGTTTATGATAGCTTTGGTATGGGTGCTGCTGGTTTTGTAGTTCATATGCTATGCATGGGCCTCTGCAATCCCTCAGCTCTATATCTTGTTTGATGCGCCAGCTCTATCAGTATATCTAGCTGTCTGTCTATATTTCCTGTTGCAGTGTGTGCACTTATCCGAAAAAATTGAATAGCAACAATTGCTATGCAATATTTTTTTTGTATAACACTTCTGAAATATTGATACCAGTTTTCTAAACCAGCGTTTATTCATTGATTTGAACTATTCATCGTAAGTGCCGACTAAAAGGGAGGAATTGTCACCGTTTTATCTTGATGACACTATATGAGTATGTTGCAAACTGGAAATCAGACATGCCCCTTTCTCCGAGACGCTAACATCCCAATGTTTTTTCTGCTAATCGAGATGCTGTATTATGAAAGGATATGCCCGATACCCCTGCAGAATTGACTCTATAACAGTATAACCCATTCTCAGAAACTCAAAGCATAAACCTTCCCAATTCTTGAGAAATCCAAATTGGCTTGTATAGGAGTAGGAACAAAAATATTAGGCCAGTCGATTGGGGTTGTGAAAATCCAGAGTGCTTTTAACTTTCCAACCAATTTCCTGTACAGGTTTTATTTAGGCGAAACTATTTTCAGCTATGTTTTGGATGAAAAAACATTGAGTAGTTCTTTGAAAAAACCTACAGTATTCATATAAAATTGGTACATTCTCCTGAAGTAACTTGCCATTTATTTGACTGTGAGTATGGCCAATTGGCACATGGTTCGCTATACTCTGCATACGATGCTGCCATACATCCAGGTATTACATCAATAAAAATCACACACTAAATCAAAAGGCACTTTGCCGGATCGGTTCGTTGGGCAATAGTCGGAAGAAATAAGCCCCGCCCACTTCTCAGAAGGGAACAGGCAGTACAGCTGCAGTACACGCAGTTTGCTAGACTATATTTTGCCTTCCGTACTGTACTGCAAGTGATTCATTCATTATTGGCACGCAAAGAAGGAATGCAACATGGTTTCGTGAACTACTTTCCAATTACTATTTATGCTTTTTGATGTTTAGGTTTTTGTGATGTACGACTATTTTTTAGTGATTTTCATCACAATGAACGTCATTTATATTGAGTTCTGTGTTCCTAAATTTGACTAGAATTTTGCATCGCACAACTTGCGACGCCGTTTTGAAAATCTCTCGCAGTTGTTTCATTTTGAATCGCATTTTGCAATGCGATACTGGAAAATACCAACACTGCCTGTTTGTATATTTCAATATTGCTTTGAATGGACCTAGCCCGCACACACTTTCCTTACCCATGCCTACCTACTCCACGACAATATTGTATTCGTGTGACTGATGTCAGTCATGTTTTTGCCGACTGCTATGATCACTGCCATATCTGTCGTACAATGTACCCAATTTTAAAACAATGTTTGAACATACAGAGCCCAACACCTTACTTGAGTGGTAGATCACCCATAGTGAGTAGATGGTCGATATTGTTTTTGGTGCTGATCTCATCAATATTCATGAGTATGTAGTAGGACAAGTATGACGGAAGAATACAAAATTAGGACAGTGCCTGAGTGCTCATTTTCAGCAGGTCACATTCTAATTAGCATTCTTGACGTGACCCATACCTTCTGCCAAATCTCTCTCAGACACTGTTGACACAAGACCAAACAATAACATCAGTCTGTTGGTGTACTTAACCCAATAGCAGCAAGTGTCTTTCGTAACTCCATGGTTAGACCATTTGCCATGAGTGCCGAATTGGACCACAACAGGAGTGTTCCTCGCCTCCTCAAAATACCCAGTCACCAAGCATATCATGCCATTGTAAAAGTATCTTCATCCCTGATGTATAATACTATCTCAGTGGTCAGAGCTTTCTGACTGTTCATGTGCATGTTGCCCTGGTTAATGAAGTGGTATATGTTTTGCTCTATATGCAAGAAAGCTTTGAATACAATTTTTCTTTTATAGTCATATTTCAGTAGTAAGCTGAGCTCCAGAATTCGTCAGCTGCGATTGAAGGAAAACAGGAAAACATCCCTCACCACCTGTGATTCAGCTGAGTCACCAGACATGCCACTTTGAAGAAGATTCCACTTGGGAAGGTTGGTTTGCATGCTTTTTAACCCTTACCTACGTACGCTCAGACGGAAACGGAATAACATGTTGCTTTAAAGTACAATGATCATGTAAATATGACTTCAGGTATTTCGGTACCGTCTATAGAGGAACTCTTAAACCTCAGACAAAATTTCAGCCGATATGAGTGTGAAAATAAGACACATCTGCCTTTGCGCATTGACCCTTGTGACATCACAAGGGCCACTGTGGGAACCTGTGTAACACAAAGTTATAATGCAAAACATACTTTGGAAAACACTGTAACAAATCAATTAAGATTGGGATCTGAATACAAACTTACAAAATTGTTCACAAGATTTGAAAGAATTTCATTAATTTCCTCTGTAAATATTACCTTTCGTCTTTCCACCACCAAGGTGCAAAGTAGCAGCATTTACTGTGTAGACTATATGGGCGGCCTTCGCATCCCCCCCCCCCCACCTCTCCTTGTGACGTCATCGATGAAGGTGAAATTCATTTAAGATAAAATAACTCAAGGCATCATGCTGAAATCATGAATGTTGGGATTTGACATGCCTTCTTTTCCTCTGTGCCAGTTTAGAACAATCTGTTTCATGAACATAGTTTTGAGGTTTAAAAAGCATTTCTAACAATCGCCAGGTTAGCAAAGAATTTTGAAAATTTCAGAAGATCTTGGGAGAAAAATATGTCAATTACATAATCCAAAATATAGATGAGGTAATACACGAAAAAATAGATTCAGCCTTCCATGGTAAAGTAGACTTGCTTGCTGTATATGTAATGAATCCTTGAAAAAATGTATTCCTATTTTTCGGTAATTTGCCCGAGCGCTGGGATGAAAACTCATTTGTGTCTGAAAAATTTGTGAGCCTTCTGAGTCTGGTTCCAAAACGCTTACATTTTATAGGTCTTAACCTGCTCACTTGGGGGATTCCCACTTGGGGACGCTGAAAGTATAAGAGGTCCAATCTGAATAGAGAGACAATGAATCAATAAATTTGAATTGTTATTGTTGAACCACACTGTGCATGCCCTTCATAATACGTTTTTGGCAGTGAACACAAAATTTATTTAAATTCAGACCTACAACTGGCAAAGTTTTATCTGAAGATGACTTCCTGGAACGTTGCAATGAAGTTGTTCATGAATGGAATGGGCAGCGACGTGAAGCCACTATCAAGATGCTAATGGCAGACGTCCGGCCCAACTTATCATCATGGAGACTTGGAAAAACAGTGAAGGAGGTGGTGGCAAGGATTCCTTGCCTGCAAGATGGTGGGTATGTGAGTTGCTATGGTGTCACAATTATGTTCTGATGTAGCCTACCTACAATTGATCTAACACTAAGGTACTGTACACATAGAGTACTCTGTGACTGTGTACACAAATGATGTGCATGTGTGTACTGTACCGTTTTGTGAATGGCTGGTGATGTTCATAACATATTAGTCTGTGTAAACACCTTTCATGGCCGATCGGCTGATAATTTTGGGGCCCGATCAGAAGTTACCATGGCAGTATCATGTCACAATCGTTGTATGAATGGGACTGTCATTTGAATTGTGCGTGTACAAGCAGTGTACAGTATTACATAGGAAAATATTGGCACGCACTGAGCATAGGGACCCTCTATCTGCACTGGTGGTTGGTCCCAGTTTGACGAAAGAAAGGCCTAGCATATGCTGTAGCCTAGAATGCATTGGAAATGAACAGTTCGGTTTGAAAAATTGCAAAATAACAGTAGTTCCCTTATTGATTTCAACTAACAATGCTACTCGTGAATCCAGCAAAAATCGACAATAATCATGATTTACTAAATGCTCTTGGCATGATGGCCCTATAAACTGACTGGGACATCAGATTAATTTGTGCAAGGTCTAGTTTTCTTGAATATTGCTGAGAAAATGGTTGAACTGAATGAAGCAATTGTGGTAATGACAGTGTTGGAGTCGCCGGTTCACTTGATTTTCTGTAGGATCACTTATAGCAGAGTAAGATGACCTGTATACGTGGCCCGGCTCTCTTTAGGTGATGTCATTATGTATGCACTCAGCAGTAAGGGATAATATCGGTAACAGCAGTCTGCTCCGTGTTACCCCAATCGGGGTTCCCCTATTGTGACGTCACTAGAATGGACAGTATGAGGCCTAGGTGTGTGAAGGAGAATTATTTGGCAGCTCAGTTTTAAAAATGACATGAAAGACCTTGGCACCCTCGCATTTATCCCCTAATTGATATGAGGGCAATGCTGGCTGTAGAATGGTTAGTGACCTTACTGTTTGCCATGGGCCACCACTCTTTGTTATTAGGGCTTGCTTTTTATGGTTTCAGATTCTAGAAGAACTGTACGCATGGATTGGCAGCTCCAATATAGAGAAGGGCCGTCAGTTAATAAAGGCCAACTCCGACAAGTTCTTCAGAAATGTTGCCGAAGTCCTAACTGATGCTCCTAGCGTAAGTTGCCATTTAATCGAAGGGGCTTGGGGTCTTAGACACCAGTGTTGTAAGTCGGTAATTTACCAGTAAATTTACATGGTAAAATTTCCGCTAATTTACCGCCATCATAATATACGGTGGTCAAATCGGGTAAAATATTGTAAAGTATGGAATACAGCAGTTTTCATGAACAAAGATTCACAATCACAATTGACTTTCTTGTTTCAGGAGGGAGGCAGGGGTGCACACTAGCTCCTTTGCCTTTTCAACACCTGTATGCACTTTATTATGAAGAGGGTTAAGAGAGACCCAGTGTGTCGCTAAATATTTATTCGGGGGGAGGGGGGCAATTTATTGTCCATTTCTGTGCAACCGAGCCCCTGACTCTGATGGAACTTAGTAGAGCACCTATTGTATATGTGTGTGGTTACTGGGTAGTGTGTCATCTCATCTCATATGCACCTCAAAATAACATTTATTAGGTGCATTCTTTCAGCATCAGTCATCACATACAACTAGAAGTCATGCTCACTTTGTGATTAGATAATGTTGATGACTTGAAGTGATTTGTTCTTTTGTTTCAGACGATGGATTCATCGCTGAACCTGTTGCAGTCCCTTGAGAAAAAGGTTGCGGTTGTGAAGGGTAAAGGAACAAAGTCCAAAACTGTATTTACAATATTGGAGGTATGGCTTTTTCCTTTTTGTTAGTCATTCTTTTCAAAGAAGCAGTATGTTACCTCAAGACACTGTGTCGTTGAAGTTAATCTTCATACCTACCCATACTAGGGGCTGTGTTGTCTGTCCCTGCATTGTATGATCCACTAACAGTATGTTTTACGAATAATGAACCCACAAGCTGACTTTTAGTTGATGCAGCGTGAAAATGAGACAGACCTACTATTACGTAATGTTTTTGTGATAGTCGAGGGGGAAAGCAAATTACCTGTTCAATGCAAAGTCAATAAAAACTAACATTTTTGAAACTCTGTCACACAAGAATGGCGAATCTGATTTGAATAAAACGTCACAGAATTTTGAGGAATGTAAAGATGCAAGCATTTAGTGACTCTGGAGAAGATATTTACATTGCACTTTTCACTAAATGGAGGAACGAAAAATCAGCAATTACTGTGTAAACTCAATAGCGGCATTCATTAGGTTCCCCTCGTGACGTCATTGAACCGGTATAATTAATTAGGTTACACAAAAACGAAATGAGTTCAAAACTCAAATTTTGAGATGCAAGGTTTGGAAATAGGCTCTTTTCATCTATGTAGTTTCAAAGCAATCCGCTGCTACTCCAAAAATGTAACTTTGCACTTTCATAGACCTTCCAAAAATGTATTCATTTGCCTGTTATAGTCAATCAGCTCCATGGTTCAGTAAAGACAGGCCGGAGGTATGCCCAGCCTTAAGGGGCTACTGAATGGGAAACCTTGGATTGCAGATTTTGTTTACTTAACAACCTTGAAGAACAAAACAACCCTAACGTAATAAATTATTATGATAAAGTAACGCAGTATCCTTGTGTGCAGAAAGTCACAATTATGTGTTTCTATGACAAATGAGCTGTTTTATATTTGAGGTCAAAGGTTATTATTCGGTCCCTAATAGCTTCCTTGAACTGGATATCAGAGTAGGTATATATGAACAGCAACATTATTATTTATGAAATGACTTTCAAGAATATATAATTACTGTTGATAATATTCATCCTATTTAATTGCAGGTCGACAACATTGACATGCCGGAGGATGTCCTTCGCCGGAAGCTGGGCGTGAAGGATAAAGCCCCTCTTGAGCTCCGCATCCTAACCATCGACAATGACATTAAAATGATTTATGCTGTTGGTGAAGGAGTATTCATTGACTGTGGAACAACCAATTCCCTTGAAGCAATTGTAGCTCTGCTGGGTGGCTATTACATTTTCGACTTGAACTATCCGGCCATATATGGACAGCTGCTGGGCTTCCTCCAACAGCATATTCTGGAAGAGCCGTACACATACTTCAAGGGAAGCAATTACCAGCAGTTTTCAAACAAGCTTAAATTTCCATAAAAGAGCTTTAATTTTTTCTTGGCATGATTATTTTGGAGTTGACAGGTGTTGTTGCTTTTTGTATTCAATGAAGTAGTGGATGGTTAATAAAATGTGCTTATTCAATAATCTGTTTCCTTTTGTTTCAGTACTGTTTAAGAGTTTGTAATGTGAACGAGATGTACCATTCTTAATAAGAACAGTTTGTTTCAACCCTCATGTGAGCACAGATAATTCACTTCCAGATTGAGAAATTAACCCAGTCTTCTTTGGGTATATAAAAACTGGGATTTTACCTTAGTTCAAGCAAGGGCTGCTTAACCCTGGTGTGCTTCACATCTTCTTCTTCATCTTTTACCCAGCTGGTTCCCAGACTGTCCCGGGGTCATCTAAGGTCATTTTGGAACGAATGGTGAACAACACCATGCTTGCTAAAGCATTAATCCTTGTTTCAACACCTAGTGTTGCTTTTAAAACACAATTTTTGTTATAGACGCGTATACGCGTTAATTAAGTGTTACATGGCTGAAGACGCGTTGAGGCGTTAATTTTACATGAACACATAAACGTGTTAATACCTTATCCGATTAACACTAAAACGCGTTCATTAAGTGTTACAAAAATGTGTTAATTTAGGCGTTAAAACATAAACACCATTTGTTAGAGTGTGTATAGCACCTGTACCCCAGCCAAAGAAAATGTCCTGTTTTGAGAAGAACTCTGTTCTTAAGAAAACGCATTTTTACATCTATAATGAAAGAAGCAATGAAGCGACACTTCCAGAACATGCAATTGGGCATCTAAAATATATCCCATAATATGATACACGATCCTTTCTTACTCATTAGTATGGACCGTGATCTCAAATATCAAAAGGCATGCCCAGTGTATACTAGTATAGGTACTCATATAGGTACTGTACTGGTGGGCGTTCACTACACCAATCTACGAATGTGCGATCTTTTGGTGGCTACATCTAATATGGGTATCTGGGTACGTTACAAAGTGGGATTGCACGGGTGAGATCATGGTGGCTACATCTTATTGGGGGTACATCACAAGTTGGATTGCACGGGTGAGATCTTTGCAGGGTACATCTTGATATGGGAATCTGGGTACATCAAAAATTGGGATTGCACGGGTGCGATCTGGGACCCTCCCTACTACTGATATATCGAAAAAATATCTTCCAAGGGACTTTATTATCATTGCAATATCTTCAAATCCTTGTAAACTTTAAACTGTTTATAAAAATAGGGATGTGGGTAACCTTTAGCCCACCGTCGCTAATCGGATTAAGAATAACCGAACGTTTGATTTTGTCGGGATTACCCGACCAAATAAAGTCAAAGGTGACTTTTTCTAGATCCTTATAATGCACTCTCTAGGAGGATTTGGCAAAATTAGAAAGAGAAATACTAGTTGGGACAGAGCAGAAGTCCTGACAATTACATGACGTCATATAAAGGTCAGATCCCTATAGCCGACCATAAATTAAGGCAACTGTTAAGTCTGGAGAGCTTAGGCACGTAGTTCAAGCGAAACAAGTCATTCCCATCATTCTTAAAAGAAATACCTAAAAGTTAACTGCACCCTGAAGTGTGACATTAACATTGAGGGAGTTTACAAAATGTAGAGAACGAGTAATTTTGAAAGGGTCTAACGGGATGTCTTTTCTCATTTTCTCATCCATAACTTAATTTTATGATTTTGTTGTAAAAAAAAGTGTTTTTATTATTACTAGAGAAAATTTGATTAATGAATCTTTTATCATGCAAAATAAACCCAATTGTTAAGCAAATTTGTTTTGAAATATATGGAGAAAAAAAAATGAATTCCTTTTGCTTTACGCTGTTAACTGGCAATTGAAGCCCGTGAAACCCGTAGGACACGGTCCTGTGCATGCCCCTGTCACGTGATGGCATTGCGAATCTGACATACAGTTACACTTCTGGAGACAGCCAGCACCATAGTAACCCCGTTGACACTCTGAGAAGAAAGAAAGAAAGAAAACAAACGTGTCGCACTTTCAAGAGTAATTAGTAGCGCAGCAATGAACATTAAACTTGTAATATGTACAGTTCCATTACCATTGCACATCGTGAAAAGCTATTCAAAGATTCAAAACTAGTTTTAAATCCGATACTACCCCCCCCCCCCCCACCCCACATTTGATTTGAACACTGCAGAGTACTGGACTTCCCAGCCCGAGCCGTAACTAGATTTAAATTAAAGAGTCCACCGGTGGTTGCTCGGGCCTACATCTTTCCTTGAAAAGGGTGTGTGCCAGGTCGGATGGATGAAGGGGAAGCGGAGGTGGCGTGGGAGGCGCTGGGAGGGATTCAGTATGTCTCAGTCCTTCATTTTCCTTGGGGGGGGGGGGATTCCTTGAAGTGACCACGCCCTCCCTCACCCGCCCCACGGCGTATAGTCACGCCGCTATTGGTACTACACGGTCCATTTAGATTTCCCCTGGCATATACAAATTACTTTACCAAAAAAATGTGCAATTGTCATTTTTGTCGGGTTTGGATGTACATAATTAATTAGATGGCAGTATTCCGTTTTATATTGAACAACTCACTCTTATTGCAGCCATTTCCTCGCCATCCACATCCACATCTGCAGCCATACAGTTCACCATAACAGAACAGGCTGCATCTACAGTCGTCACTCCCTCCGGGGATATCACTACACGTAAACGTAGTCACACGACCATTATCTACAGCCTTGAGAATCTCCCTGGTATTCTGCTTGGCTGATAAGCAAAAAAATCAAAAATGATTAATTACACCGGCTTTATTAAAATGACGTCATCTATGTGACATCTCAACTTAAAAAAACAAAATTTAGTACAGGGTTTCAACAACAACGAGAGATCAATTGCTATAACAACTGCTTTCTTCCCTCTCTCTCTTTCTTCTCTCTCTTCTATGTGTTTTTGTGTGTGAGTATGTGTGTGACGAGTGGGTGGGGTGGGGAAGGGGGGGGGGGTTGCGTGGAGGGTTTATTTTCGTCGAGAGGGATATATACGGACCGTAAAATACATCAGCATTTAATTTCAAAATTTTCCTATAGAGGAAGACATGGGAAAAACCTAGGACGACTACATGCTCTCGGGACTCAGCAGTGTGCACCTGCAGTGAAATTAAGTAAAGAATTGAAAAAAACAAAAAAAAAAAACAGAGTCATAACCTACGTCTTTCGCAGTACCTCCCTTGGAAGCACGGTGGGCATAGGCATTTACCGTCATGGCCGCACACTCCACCGTTTAAGCAGGGACACTGATTTGTAGTGCCGGGACACGTCCCTCCTGGACAGCCGCATGTTCCTGCACATGTTGTAACAGAGCTATCGCTAAAGAGACCTCGTGGGCATTCTAACAACAAAAAGGGATGAACCATGACGACAAAAAATATTTCTCAATTAAACTTGAAATGGTTTGAGAATGCAACAGTCACATAAAGCAACCTGTTTGAAAAAAAACCCATTTGAATGAATAGGTAAGTTAGGCCACTAGGATATTGATCGTATTGGGAATGAGACGGATGTAGAAGGGCGCCATATATATCTATGTATATAAATAAATAA
>JAIPMN010060266.1:294-17262 GCA_020650975.1 Apostichopus californicus
CCCCCCCCCCCCCCCCCCCCCCCCCCCCCCCCCCCCCCCCCCCCCCCCCCCCCCCCCCCCCCCCCCCCCCCCCCCCCCCCCCCCCCACTTTTTTCCAAAATAGCAAATGTGCCCTACTGGCAAATAAAATGTGCCCCTTTGATGAAGAACTGTCTTTTGGATATCTTAAGCCTTTGTTAATTTCAATATTTTATTTTAATTATTCACGTGCACCATAATAGCATTTAAAGCATACTAACACATCATCTATATTTAAGTGATATGGCCAGTGTGTATCGGTTTATAGCATAACGAGTGGTGGTTGTGGAATGAGAAAGTGCCCCTCTGATGTTGTGGNGCCCCCCCCCCCCCACTTTTTGGAAGCTTCCTACCCCATTGTGCTGCAGACAGTCTTTTGTATTGTGTAGCCAATATAGTAAACGAACAAGAATGTTTGCCCAATTCTGCTATCCTTTCTTTACAAGTGCGAAGGATGCATTTAGAGTAAAAGACGATTATTTTAATGAAGAAATGCAATTGCGTGTTTAGCATTCTTTTCATGAAGTCCTTGATGGGGGACTTTCTGTCTCCCCTAATTCTTTTATGCCTCTAAACTATTTATTTATTTGTTCTTGGAATACGTCACATTCCAATCTAAGGTTAATGATATTCCAAACAATCCAACATGGAGCAATAACCTTCCCAACAAATGCCAACAGAACCAGACACATATTGCTGATTCGCATGCATTGCTGTCTAGAGTAACGAAATTGAAGGACGTGTAATTAAATGTCTTACTTGTGTCACTACAAAGGCAAGGAATACGACACACTTTCCTACAGTTGAAGCAACTCCTTTTTGTTTTCGCTTTTTGCTTCTTTAGTAGCAATAAACCATTAACGATAATGATATGTCAAGAGTTACTTATCTGGCAATGAAATAACGGACTCGAATACAAACACTCGAACCGAATTGACCAACGGAAACACCAAGAGCATGATGAAATCAAGAGCCAATCACTTAATTATTTTCCCTTTCTCAGACAAGGAAGAAGGACAGATCTCCGCAACAAAATGGTGATAATTATTAATCATGAATAGGTTACAGTTTCAACATTTTTATGGTAAAATCTTCTTACACAAACTTTTTCAAATCGCAAAAATTATACTTCAGTGCCCGAGACGTGAAACAACCTGGTTAAGATACACTGACTTTGTTCCATTAGTAACATATGGATTAAATACTGTGATCGACTATAGGTTAACGAATGATTGAATGTATTCTATTGTCACACTACTTTTTCCGGGGAAGGGGTGGAGGGGAACTTGAAGATCTTTCGGAAACTAGTAACGAACACTGGAGTCGATCTGTAGCTTCCCCCGTCCTCACCCTCTGGAAATTCAAAGAAATCAAGTAAAAGGGAACCAATTAGCAATCAAAAAAAAAAACTGTTCGTGGAGTATGCCTTTACCATACCAAAAGTTCGGAGATACTACTTTTACTAAAGGATTTCACTGGTGATGAATTTATCTTGTATAAAACATCAGTATTCACAACCATTCTCTCTCACACTTTGTAAAGCTCTGCATTATCAAATTGAGCCACTCACTCACCTTCTGCTGCTTGGTTATATGCATTATATCACATTACAGCATATCAGGCATACTAAAAAAAATGGCATGTTACATGAAATAACGGACTCGAATACACCAACGGAAACACCAAGAGCATGATGAAATCAAGAGTCAATCACTTAAGGATATTTTCCCTTTCTCAGACAAGGAAGAAGGAGAGATCTCCGCAAAAAATGGTGATAATTAGTAATCATGTATAGGTTACAGTTTCAACATTTTTATGTTAAAATCTTCTTACATAAACTTTTTCAAATCACACTGGCAAAAATTATACTTCAGACGTGAAACAACCTGCTTGAAATACACTGACATTGTTCCATGAGTAACATATGGATTAAATAATGTAATCGACTATAGGTATAACGAATGACTCAATGTATTATATTGTCACACTACTTTTTTTCCGGGGGAAGGGAAGGGGTGGAGGGGGACTCCAAGACCAAGTTACATGGAAGTCGTTATAAAATCATGGATCCGCCCGTGAAGATATTCTGATTTATTGATGCCTATGTTTCTCCCACCGGCATCCTTTTCTTTGACTCTTACCCATCTTTCGGAAACTAACGAACACTGGAGTCGATCTGTAGCTTCCCCCGTCCTTTCCCTCTGGAAATTCAAAAAAATAAATTAAAAGGGAACCAAATAGCAAAAACAAAAACAATGTGCTCTCTCGTCACAGAAATTAGTTAACAGGTGCAACTTTAATTGATTGTACGGTACCTGTTAAGTAGGTCATGAACTTATAAACTTCCGGCACAATACAATAAATTAAACAAAGAACAATGAATGAAACGTCCGGCGCGCGTCTTAAATTGAAGACACAGGTGTTTCAGTGATGTAAACATCCCAGGTGTGTTTAATGTTTAAAGTGTTTACGAAACAGTTTGGATGCATTAATTAAGTAGTCGACATTAAAACCATCATAGACGGCTGAAGCCACCAAATATATGAGGCTTTAACTCAGGGACGCTACCAACGTTTTGCAGTAGTATACTGTTTTAGTGTTAAAAAAAAGGCATATGCTAATAATTTAGCATACTGATGTAACACGTTAGTAGCGCCTTTGATCCAACAGCCAAAGAGGGACAACACACAGTTTTACCTTCCTTTGTGTAATGATAAGCGTCAACCATCCTGCCATCCATCAAGGACTAAAAGTTTAGCTGTTACTGCCAGAATGTCGATCTTCACTACTTAAACTTTAAGGTGGAGTATTGAAGGTTTATGTTTTGGTAAGCCGCAGTCAACAATGAAGACCAAACGAATGTTGGGGATTTCTACATATTTCTTGACAAATTGGCACCCGGTCATCGTTCTTGAAGCCGATCCGTACGATTTACTAACCAAGAGTAACCTGCAAGCCGGATGACGTCCACTTTAAACACCCAAACAACCAAGAGTGAGTATGAATGGCCGAGTGCACTTATCATTTCTATAACACATTAGCCTGATACACTGTATACCTAAATTTATAACATTGAATTATTCGCTTTCATTGCATGGTTCCGATTACCATTTGAATTCGGACATGTCCTGATTCCATGCTTTACCTTACTTCAACGAATTATGTTCTTATAATTCATACAGCCTATACAAAACATACTATTGTGATGCAAATCAAATATCGTTTTTGTATAGATTTAAAAGGTATGGCCGGCTTTTCGATCAGAAAAGACCGTAAGGTGATAGGGTCCATAGGCCTACTTGCCAACTCCAAAGTTTACCGTGAAACTCACGGTTTTTGTGTATTGTCTCACGGTGGGATCTCCAAATCTCACATGCAAGAATCTTAAATCGGTAAGGAGAATTTCATGTATAGTTGTGGATATGAATGTGAAAACGATGAGTTTTATTTGACTTCAGAACGTTTTGTAAATCTCTAATTGTAAGGCACAAGTCTCCAAGTTTACCATATAGGACTGAGGGGTTCACAGGTCTAAGATTTTGTCTTGTAACTTTAGCTTTACTATTACCTAGTAATTAGAGGGTGTTAATTTGCAATACAAAGAATGAATAAATCAGTTGTATGCTATTCATTCTTTATCATTGCTATATTAAGGAACTTCTTTGCAGTTTATGGGTTGTGTTAAAGAACAGTCCCAAATATTTGCTCACGCACAAAATGTATGTTATTCATTGCATTGTCACTGTTGAAAGTTATACAGCATTTTACGTTTTAGACTGAAATCGATCAGTGGGAAACAAGGACTTCTAAACTTTTAAGAACGTGCGTACGTGGGGACAGAGGGAGGCTGTTCCGTAAACCCACATCTAATTCGGCAAGGTTAACACCCTCCCAAAGTGCAAACACGGGCACACATTTGCGCATATTGTCACACAACACACTGCTCTAATATGAACCCTCAAAGCCAATGTCTGAAATTTATGGCGCTCTTACAAAACAAATTCTGTATTAAACTCGACGCACAAACAAGGGTCTTTGCTGTTATAGCGAAAGATAGTAATCATAATATAATAATAATAATAATAATAATCAGTAATTTTTTACAACGCTTAAGCAACCACAAATGAGGCAGAAATCGCATATGCTTATGGATTACGACTTACACGTCGGGTGGCTTCCAATTTAACATTTTAACTGAAATTTGAAATCTTTTCAATTAAGAAAGTCATTTCAGATTGGCAAACAGTAAATCGTTCTTGGATGAAAAACCCACCTAACAATGACCCCACCGTGTTTCGAACGCGGATCCTCCCGCGGATACTCCCTTGCTAAGCCTCATTGCTTTAAATGCACCGCTTTTCTCCACTCAGCCACAGCACTTGTTAAAAGGCAGTTTATATCCGGAAATGGCGGTATATATCCGGAAAATTGAAGGAAATAATGGAAGGGAGAACTTGAGAGATGGGAGAGGTTATTTGTGTGTAGATTTGGAAAAGAGGAATTTCTTGAAATGCATCTCCCTCTTCATAGGAAATGTACTGGGGAAAGGGGTTCATGGCTCTGAAACTTTGGGAAAGAAAGGCAGAAGTGGCGGAAGAGGGGGGGGGGGGAAGGGGGGAACAAACTTATATGCATGCTCTAGTCTACCACACTACTAATTTATGAAAAGGGACATTATTAGGTTCTTTATGAAACTGGGTTATGTACCAGCTTTGTCCCTGGTTCCATCGCCCTTGGGGAAGGGCTACAAAGGAAAGATTGATAAGGAAATAGTTCCTGAAAAAATAGAAGGATTGTATTGAAAATCCAAATTGAACGCAAAGTTTATTATTGCAGAGGCCGGCAATCTAAAGTGTAGTTTCAATCCGGCAAATGATAATTTGTCTTCAGGATTTTGATAGGTGAACCTTGTATTTGAAGGTAAGCAGTACCCCAGAAATTCACAGGCCAATGGCTAAGCCTCATGTCACCAATTACTGATTGAAATAAAGGTGAATTGAACAGAATCTGTATTACTTCTAATGTTATTGGCACTCTAATGAATTGGTGCATCCATTAACAACCTTTGTTTTTTATATTAAATCTTGATCTCAGTGAGCATAAAGTTTTATTCACCAAACAGTTGATTGCAGCATACAACTGACAAAGCAGCCTGCATATATAAGGCTAGGCCATTTCTTAGTATAATTGCAGATTAATTGTAGACATAGTAACAACAAATGTTTTCTTTTCAATAAAGTTTGAACAGTAAGCATATATTTGTGCATCTGCATTCATCAAAAGCACAATAACGATTTCGATATCATGATAAATGAGTAGGCCTAAAGATATTTCAAAAGTTTGTTTGAGAAATTTCTATTTAAGTCTTGTCCAAATGATATGTAAGTGATTAAGAGAAAGGCAATAAAAGTTTTAAAAAAAAGGCCAAAGCATATTACCCACCTACTAATATTCCTTTGACTGATATCGGTTGACTATAGAAAGAATTCCAATCAAGAAGGAGAAAAATGGAAGTGCTATTTATATTTCTTTTGGCTGTTCCTGTTTGATAATTATTTAATAATTATTCACAACTTCTATGGATCATCCACCTAACACTAAATACATTTCTAATACAGTGCCTATATAGTCTCTCCAAGATGAATGTGGGAGGTGTTACTGAAAGTGCAACCATCTATAAAAAAAAAATTAAAAAACTATTTCTCTCAAACAACTAAGGAATCTTGGATTTTACTGTCAGAGCTTTTCTCATAGTCCTGCTTCCAAAGAAATTCTGCATGATAACCTTCTCCTTCATTGCAATTAGCTTCACATGTATACACGGCTAAAGTCCCCCAGTCAATACTAGCATCTAGTTTATCAACTTCCAGGTGGATGAGCATTTGTGGCATGACCTGGAGAAATCAAATAGGGATAAAAAAAATGGAAAAATTAAATATGAGTGGAAATGTGCTTGCAAGGGTACAGTACACAGGGGTACAGAACACAGGGGAACAGTACACAGGGATAAGCACACAGGGGTAGGTACACGGGAACAGTACACAGGGGCACAGAACACGGGTACAGTACACAGGGGTGCAGTACACAGGGGTACAGTACACAGGGGTACAGTACACAGGGGTATAGTACACAGGGGTACAGTACACAGGGGTGCAGTACACAGGGCTACAGTACACAAGGAAACAGTACACAGGGGGAAAGTACACAGGGGGGCAGTACACAGGGGTACAGTACACAGGGGTACAGTACACAGGGTACAGTACACAGGGGTACAGTACACAGGGGTGCAGTACACAGGGGTACAGTACACAGGGGAACAGTACACAGGGGTACAGCACACAGGGGAACAGTACACAGGGGTACAGCACACAGGGGTACAGTACAGGTGGGTAAGTACACAAGGGGTACAGCACACAGGGGTGCAGTACACAGTGTAACAGTACACAGGGGTACAGTACACAGGTGTGCAGTACACAGGGGTACAGTACACAAGGTGCAGTACACAGGGGTATAGCACGCAGGGAAACAGTACAAAGGGGTACAGTACAAAGGGGTACAGTACAAAGGGGTACAGTACACAGGGGAACAGTACACAGGGGTACACTTACAACAAAGTCTGTTAAAATAGTTGCAGTTGAAAACTGCTGTTATAATTCATTGAGGGAAGATAGACAATGGAAGGGTTAGATGTTTTGATATATGTTTAAAGCTTAAAACATTTCTGGAGGAAGTTTGAGCAAGGGGGTAAGTGAGGGGTGGAAGGTTCCATTGTTTCATTTTGTACCTTCTATAATGTCAGGCTACATAAAAAGGTGCTTTTCTCATAGAATGGAATTGATTATCTAGAATTAGGTAAAATGGTATCAGTTGGAGTCCATGAGCAATTCTATTCGTAGATCTTCTTTAATTTTTCTAAAAGGACAATGCAATATTTTCCTGGGTACCAGACCATTCCCTGTCATTTCCAACAACATTGTCTTTCAGAATAAACACAATAACGTTCATGAACTTGGGAAGTTGGGATCTTGGTTATAATATGTGGAATACTGTATGTTTAATATACAGAAACAAAATAACCTGAAATTCAAATATCCGTCGAGAACCACACTGACATGCAGGAATATCTGTAGGTGCTGGCTGGTGATTATGTGACACCCAAAGTGGATCCCCACCTCTCTGATACCGTAACACCTGAAATACAAAAACATCGAACATTGATGGAACATGTTGAACATTATATAATACAAATTTAGTATTTTGGAAGGATTAGTTTTCGAAATTGGATGAAGAACTTATTCAATGAGGTCCAGGATATCCTTATGATGATGATAAAGACACATAAAGCAGCCTGAGAACTTCACATGAGGCCATATTGGGATCAGCTGTTGTAAATGTTATCAACAATGGAGTTAAAACATTTCTCCTATAAACAATTACCCACATACATTCAATACTGGTTAATGCAAAATCTGTTTGCCTTTATGATGATAAGATTTTCAGGCATATTTATAACTCACCTGTTCAGGCTCTAATCCAATTCGATCTTTAAACGAAAGAAAATGTTTATCTTCTTTTGTCTCCTTCAATGCCATCTTCTCCAATTCTTCAGCTGAGTATCCTGAGTCAGTTTCTTGTATGGTTAGAGCTTCAGTTTCATCTCTTTGCTGTTCATCCAATGAAGGCTCTGATTCTGTAACAATCTCATTTTCTGGAAACAATATATTTGGCACTTCATCTTGTACTCCATCTGAAACAAAAAGTTTTTCTTAATTTATAACCTTTACATTTATACTAGATTGGATTATCATTGCATTGGTTTTATCATCAAATATGTAGTTACAGCAAACTTAATTTCAATTGAAGAAAGTATAAAACATGGATGTGAGCTTGGGAGGTCTTTACTTTAGATGGAGCCACAGAACAACCAAAAACAAGGAGTGGGAAGGGAAGATTAATTAAGACCCTTCCCTGAATTGACTGTGTGACAGGATGTTGGTTTTAAGGCATGTTGTTGGGATTTGTCGATGTCAGTTACAGGCCTGGGTTAAGCATACCTTTACAACAAGCAGTCTTGTGACCACCTTTCCAATGTATCAGCTGGTGTTCTTTGCTGCAGTAAAAGGTTGTGTGACACTTGGAGCATTTCTTATTGCCAGCATTGCAGCCACATAACACACACAAATTTATTCCAAACTTTTTAATAGTAGTATCGAATTCTGAGGTCTTCACACTTTCTTCTTCAATAGGTTCAAAATTGTAAACGCTATTCACTCGTGGCAATTGAGACCTGAAAACGATAAACGGTATATTCGAATTTTGTGAGTGGCAGACAGAATCTTTACAAATAAATAAGAACATTGTACGATGAAATGTTCCTTCGAAAGCATCAACAGGACAATAAATCTGGAGCAAAAAGATGACTGGCTTGCCACAATTTCCACATAAAAGTTTACTACTATTGGGTAAATCTGTTAGCGACAACCAAGAAGGTCTCCCCCCAACTTTACTCGGAAAGAATGGAGAAGTTAGACGCCAAATTTCTGACTTTTCAATGAATCCCAGCTCGATCTTGCCGTCTGATATGGGCGCTGCCATCTTGAATGGTCTGCACAGCGGTAGTATACATTCCATTCGTACGAACTGTTTCGTCTTGTAGTCGGATTGCGACTTTTTAAAACGACTTGGCAAAGTCTATTGTCATCTTGGCAACCATCGACGCAAGTTAGAGCTTACGATCGTGACAAACGTTGCATGTATTACAATATTCGTAGCCGATTCCTTAACCAGAGCAGCAATGAAAGACAAAAGACCAGCACAAAAACCCACCAGTCCAGATAATTATAAAAACACACATTGTTAGTAGGCTTTTTCTAAACTTATGACACTTTTAAAATGCATGAGGCTTGACTAGAGTAATGGAAATAACGTAAGGCCTACGTAGACCTACAGTAACTTGTAAGTTATGCATTAATGCAGCCTAGGCTGGCGACTTGTTAGGCCTAACTAAGTTAATCATGATATTTAAACGTTCGTTGCTTTAGGTTTAACGCCAGAAAGATGCACCCAGTTACTGTTTGAGTAGGTCTAACGTTACCCCTTTCCATAATTAGGTTAAGGAAGAAATTTGGCTAATATTTTCATTCTTTACATTGGACACTTTTATTTTGTAAGCAATGACATCAACAAATAACAGTTGAGATGTCAGCCTAGGTTATGCTTATTGTATATGTATAGCCTAGCAAGGAAATACAAACAAGCATAATGATAATGTAGGACCTAGACATAGTTTTCCAAAATTAAGTATCATTTGGCTTCACTTTCCTGAGTGAAATACACAGAGAGATGAACTAGGAATGGTGGGGCTTACCTTCTATTGCTATGGTAAAATCATGAATTTTCAAATGTGAACTGAAATATGAGGCCCTATAGGTCCCAAGACTGTAATATGCAGTAGTATGGTGGTGTACAGTAACTTCAACGGTCCCTAACTTTGCATACTGTGTTGTATAGCCTATATGTAGACTGTTGCTGTCGTGTTTGGAACACAAATTGTAACGACTTTTCAACATGTACTTTGTGTCAAGTTCCATCATGTTTTGACATCAGTTTTGTGAGAAACTCTACATACCACCAAAGTGAATGCACCTGAAACTGGTGAAAATGCTGGTAATGAAGAACATATAAAACACATATCTTTATCAAAATGATTTTTTTTAAATGTTTTTATTAACCAAAACATGATGAACCAATACAGTTTTATTTTATCTCCATAATGTGAGTTTACATAGAAACTTGTCAGTTTATTCTGATCTAATCAGGGATGTTCAGATCTATGTAATTTAAGATTGGTTGGAACACGGTATTCTCTGTTTTAAATTTGCAAAAATAAATTACTAATTGGTTCAAATGTTATATTCTGCCAACAGTTACCAAGGAGGAATATGAAGCACTGGAAAACCAATTTAAATCTTTGACCAAAGATAACGTACACACTAAAGCTGGGAAGCTGGACAGAACACAGTTCAGAGATGTTCTTCACACAACTTTCAAGATGACAGATGACATGATATTAGACAGAGGTATTGTATGCTGAATAACACTGGCTTAAATTTGATCAGTATTGGCCTCAAATGTTATCATGCCAAAAGTTTTCGAAGTATCTTCTGGGATGGAATAACTTTCCCAGACAGTGAGACAATTGAAATTTGAGCGTGGGTGACCATTTATTGTAAACTTTCTAGCATACCTGTATTTTAGAGCTATACTGATGACCTTTTATACAGCACAAACAAAAACTCTGAATTCTGATGGCCTCTATTTTAACTGATTAGCTGATTAGATACCTTGCTTGTTAAATCCATATTTAACTTTAAAGGCAGCATTCTGCTTTTGATTGCATTTTTTGTTTGCTGCAGTATTATCAAACATAGCCTACCGTGTTGCCCATGATGACATTGACATGTTCTTGTTCACATTAAAATGCAGCATTATAATTATTTGGTGGAAATGAATATATTGGAAAGATCCATCCATCAGAAATGGTAATTCTGCACCGGCACTTTCCGTATGTTCTATTCTTCAGCAATGTAAGCCAGCCTCCTAAGGGATGTATTTTAATTGTGGTATACTCCATTGTTATATTACCATGTGTTTGAACCACATACCACAGTCTCTTAAAATGATGTATTTTAATTCTGGCATCCTGCCTTGTGACGAAGCATGTACCCCCAGCCTTTTATAGTTATGTATTTTAATGACAATATACCATCATCCCTATTGCAAACCACAAGTGCAACCACATTTTGATGTCAATATTTCAACATTTTTCCTTCAGTTTTCAGAGCATTTGATGAAGACTCGGATAGCTATATTAACCTTAATGAATGGATTAATGGCCTATCCATTTTTCTCAGAGGGAATTTATCAGAGAGAGCCAAGTGTGAGTATATAGCTTACAATATTTACTGAAGACTTGTATTGTCTTTAGATCAAACTGCTGACTTCTCCTTTTCTGTACTCTGTCACAAAATGTAAGTGAAACTTTTTCGATGACTGTGTGAATATTGTACCACACCCTAAGGAGCATATGTGTATTTATGTTTAGCGTGTGGGATTAACACTGGGTTACACAGCGATTATTATCCTTTGAGATGTGTATAGACTATGAATGGTGTAGAGACCCAATGGAGGAGGGACATGGAACTTGTAGTTTAAACAAACAGCTACTTGTAAACAGCTACAGTATCAGTCAGTACTTGCTACTGTATAAATATGTCATATGAATTCCGGTGTAAGGATGATGGAAAGTTAGTGGAAATTGTGACCATAGAAACAATTTGACAGTTTGCTATGTGGTGTAGATTTATTCATGTCTTGGTGTGTGCATGCTTCTCTGACATAAGTGCATCACAGAACCACTTCCTTAAACAATTACGTTGATCTTCAAAATGAAAAGTCCTATAGGAATAATTTATTGATATTATACTGTAAAGGGAGTATTGCATGAATTCAAACCCTGCATATGGTAACAGTGATCCCCCTTGGTCATGACATAAGATGGACCCCAGGATTTAGAAATCTACTGCTTTGTTTTTAACTAGTAAGCTATGCCAATACTTCTACAACCCATCCGACGGACCCAGACAATTGATGACATGTTGATTTTAGGGAAGACAGTCCAACAGTTTCTAACAGTGCATTTTTTATGATGTATCTACCATACTTATTTCAGTATTTCACTAATGAATTCAAAATTTCAAATTCACCTTAAATTCTATAAAAAATACAAATGTCACTATATCAAGGTCCCGCCAATGAGAAATTGACTAAGAAATTTGTTAATTTCATATTTCCTGTCATCAGCTACTTAATAATATCTGTTTTGTAAAAACTTAGTTAATATCACCTGATACATTTTAGAGTTAGTTTAATTCTTTGGCCAGTTCTCAAAATTACTCTTATATTTTGTGCATTCTCGCAGATTGCTTTGATGTCTACGACTTAAATGGAGATGGGTTCATATCTCGAGAGGAGATGTTTCATTTATTGAAGCACAGTCTTACCAAACAACCAACTGAAGAAGATCCAGAGGAAGGAACCAAAGATCTGGTGGAGATTGTCATGAAAAAGATGGTATGAAATATGATGTAATAAGTGATGTCACTACTGATTCTACTGAACCAGTAGACTTCATTAAGTATCAAACTTTCCTCGTATGGGGTGTAAAAGTATTGGCAGAGTTTGTTTCGTAAACGCAAAATTAATCTGACACAAATGCATTTTCACTAGAATAACATCGCCACCGGTTCACAGAAAGTTTGTTTACCGAACATACAACTTCCTATCTTCAAAACCCTTAGTTGGTTTATCAAGAAATGACATATTTCTGCTTAGATGTTGTATGACAAACTTTGTATGCAGTGAGAATTCAACTTGCAAGAAAATAAGCAAAGTGTTGACCGGTTGAGTCTGTGTTCATACATTATACAGGCATTTTGTAGGATATGATCTTTAGGATGTGGTGGCATTTAAGACACTTGTTTTGAGAAAATATGAAAAAAAGGAGCTTAAACATAGAAATATGATATCTTTGTAGGAGTTTTGCAAGAAAATAAGCAAAATGTTGACGGGTTGAGTCTGTGTTAATACATTATACAGGCATTTAGTCAGATATGATCTTTAGGATGTGGTGACTATTGAGACACTTGCTTTAAAAAATATGAAAAAAAGGAGTTTAAACATATAAATATGATACCTTTATAGGAGTTTTGTAATATGTTTCTTCCGTGAGATAATATGTATGCAGCAAGTGTAACACCACTAAAAGGACACAGCGATTAGTGCGTTCTTATATTATATGATCATCAAGTTTTGTATTCAGGTTTTTGGCCAAAAGAAAGAACACTAAATTTATGGTCATAAGTGCATATAAGATTGTTTTCAATTTAAGTATTCAAAACCAGCAGCTAATTTCAGATCCAAATTGTGTACTTTTTGCCTATAATAAAGAATGAGAATGTGAGAATTGGCCTGTGCTGCAATTAAAATTACAAGAAAATCCATTTGGAAATTCTTGAATCTAGGAAATTACTGGAAATGCTGTTATTACATTAGTTTTTTAATTTAATGGACCTATTTAATGACAGCATTAAAGAGTTACGAATGTTGATTGTTTCAATCCCTGTAGGGTGATTACATATTTTCTGTTTTATGATCAGGATGATGACCATGACAACAGAATATCCTTCAAAGACTTTGAGACTACACTTCAGGTAGAGCCTTTGTTGCTTGAAGCATTCGGGAATTGCCTTCCAGAACCAGAGGTAAGTATATATGAATCTGAGAGAGAGAGAGCCTTTGAACTAAAATGAAGATATTGTGAGAGACTTTCATTGCAAACTGACGTAAAGCAAGTTAGTTAAAAGTGAGATCATCATCATCAGCAGCAGCTTGCTGTCAGCTGTTACAGACTGTTTTTGAAAGAGAATGCTATTAGGTATTCTTACTCTTGAAAGGTCATCAGTATTGACCATTACTTGATTTTCTAGCATAATATGCTAGAAAATCATGGAATGGTTGCCCATGCTCAAATTATGGTGATAGGTATTCCTATGCTGTAACATTTATTCTGGTACGAGACCAGGGCCGGGTCACAGTAAGGTGGGTTTTTCATCCAAGAGCAATCTACGGTTTTGAACAACTGAAATGACTTTCTAAATTGAAAAGATTCCAAATTTGAGTTGAAATGTTGAATTGGAAGCTATCCAACGTGTAAGTTGTAATCCATAAGCCCTTGCGGGTTTCTCCCACATTTGTGGTCCCTTAAGCGTCGAAAAAATAACTGCTGATTATTATTATTATCATTAGAAATGAGAATAATTATTTTCTACTCTTTTAAATTATTAATTACATCATCTGGTAGGCTGTACCACTTGGAGAGATATTCCTGCATTTCTAAAAGTATATCTCTGTACCATTTGGAAAGATGATAGATAATTAACTCTTCAATAATTACCTCAACTCAAATTTAGTTACATTTGGACCCGATAGTAAGATGTTCCTACTCTTAGCATGTCTCTGAGGCTGTACCAAGATATCCATTCTAATTAGTAGCTCATCTGTGACTCTATATTCTTACGATGATCCGGGTACTCTCTACTATATGATAAATACACTTTTGTGAGGCTATTCCATTTACATAAGAGGTCAATTATTCCTGCTCTGTCAAAGAAAATGTAATTTTACCTTCTTGTCCGTCACATATTATTGATGGGCAAAACCTAACATCATTTGTCCTTGACAAAATTTGTCATGAATTGTCAAAGTACAATGTTTGGCTGTACTTATCTTAAATTGGATGTTTACGTTGATTTTGAGGAGCTGTATATTTTTTAGATCAGTCACTTTGGTTGATTAGCCCCCAAAATTGCTAAAAACAAAAAAGTGCAACTGAAATGAAACCTGCATAAGGAAAATCTGAATGGTCTTTAGGATATCAACATCAAATATTCCCCAAAAGTTGTCCTTGATGGTTAAATATGAGTAGATGGATATATATTTAGTAGAAATAAAACTAAATTGCTTTTGGAAATGAGAAGTTTTGATCTCATATTAAATCCAGTAAATGATGATTATGCTAGAAGAAATTGGAGGGAAATGACTGAGGTATAATAGGTCTTGTGAAAATGGAAGTGATTTCTACTTTAGTAGTATGGTATGATTGACAGCAGTTCAGTCTGAATTTTACTTTCCATTTGCTATAAAATAACTACTGGTGTTTTTACCAAATGTTACCCTACTGAAGTCTAAGGCACATGTTGAACAGATAGACAGGAAATGTTGAGTAAAGAATTTGTCCAAATTTAGTTTTCTTCATTATCAACTCTTATTTCACATACCTAACAGTTTTGTGGAATTTTCACACATTAAAGTGTGTTGATTATTCTTTAACACGTCTATCAAGTTTGAGAAACTGATATCTTTATCTAATTATCAACTCATATTTCAGAGAGCTAAAATGTTCGTGGAGTATGCCTTTACCATACCAAAAGTTCGGAGATACTACTTTTACTAAAGGATGTCACTGGTGATGAATTTATCTTGTATAGAACATCAGTATTCACAACCATTCTCTCTCACACTTTGTAAAGCTCCGCATTATCAAATTGAGCCACTCACTCACCTTCTGCTGCTTGGTTATATGCTTTATATCACATTACAGCATATCAGGCATACTAAAAAAAATGGCATGTTACTTGTCGACAGTATTTCAAAAGTGAAAGGGACAGGCACTTGCTCTCTTATAATAACTATTTTCAAACTTTTTTGCAATTTTTTTTTTCGGGAAGAGAGGTGCCATGTCTGAGATTTTCCCTATGACTGATTTTAAGATGCACAATGAAACCTAGGCAACAAATTTTGTACTGGAGGGACAATGTTTTCTTCAGCAAGTGGATATATATATATATGACATGCAGCATGATCAACAGCTTTGCTCTATTCATGCATTGTTGCAATGGGTCAAGGGTCATTCGTTGCAACCTCACCAGTCCAAATCAGTGTCGTGCACAGGATTTCATAGGTGTGGGGGGAAGGGGGAGGGATCCAACATCTGAAAACTGATTAAGAGTGGGGGCCAGGACCATTATGAAAGGGCTAGAGGAAAATGACGGATTTTATAAAGGAAGGGGTACTGCCCTGAGGTGGTAGAAATGTCAAATGGTGCATTCTGATGAAAATTTAGATGTAAATGAGGTCTATATAAGAAGGTCTAATTCCAAGGTAGTGGTAATAAATACTGTGAGAGGGTAAAAATAAGAGCTGTGTGGATGGGCGGGGGGGGGGGGGGAGATGTAGCAGTGGTCTCATTCTTTCTTGGCTGAATGTAATAATTCCCCCGACTAAACCAATTTCCCCTGACTAAATGACTGGCTATGGCCCACAGCATCCCCTTTGCCCCTCCTTGCACATACCACCGGTCCAAGGTCAACAGCTTACAGAATACTATCTTACCTGTTGTTCTTTATTGCAAACAGTAATATCAAATTAAAGCCGGCCTTGCCTGAAGTTGAAGTGGGACAGACAAGAAACATGTTGTTTTTTTTGCTTGGCTTTGTCATATATATTGCACCATAGCATATAATCAGCCACTCTATGTGTATGCTCGTATCATTACAGTCACTCACTTTATTATATTTCAGGCTTCCATGGTGTAAACATGTGTATAAATCCATGGTATTTCACACTTTTTTGCTTTTTAACCCCAATTTGCACCTGCATCACCTTGGCAACCCTGCAGTGGCAGATGTTATGGCTCGGAATAAGGCGGTACATGGTGTGGAGGAATCCCCCTTCCCCTTTGAGAAAATCTTTTGGTACTTACTTGCAAAATGGTGTCATAGTTTACAATTTTTTAAGTTATTCATATTCCAGATTTTTGCCATAGTTTTCCCCACAAAATGTAGGCAGTTTCTGTTTTCTGTTATGATTAATGTTAACATGTATCATTGTGGGAAACCAATATTTGCATGAGAACAAAGAACATTATATTTTGACATACTCATCCTTAATGCATGATCGTAAACTTTCTGCATGTCTGCATCAATACATAATACAAATATATGAATGAAAAATGTAGTAAGTATCAGGCCGAGCAGAATGATATCAGAGCACATTCATCCAAGGGTCACCAGTATAAATACATCAAATAACAATTTTATCAAATTGTTTTCTCAAACTTTCTGATCATTAAAAGTGTTTCCAGACATTAAACATTGATCAATTAAGCAAATTAATATCTTAGTTTGAGGGGAAATGGTATGGTGGTACGGGGATCCCTACCCAGGTTTGAGATATGGGGCAGGGGAGAATGGGAATCAGTATCCAGTGGGATTGAATTTGAAAATTATTACGTGGTCGGATTACCTGCAGTGGCAGTAAACTGCTTGTTGA
>JAIPMN010060269.1:6710-26528 GCA_020650975.1 Apostichopus californicus
TGTCCCCCCCCCCCCCCTGACAGACTCAAATGGACTGCTGGCGCCCTTTTCAGCTTTTTACCACTTTTTACTTTTACTGCGCTCTCATCTACCTCACATTTTTTTGGTGTAATTTTCTGACAAAATGCTCTAACGGCTATTTACTCTTCGTTTATCTGCAAATTAGCAAGGCCCGGAAAGGTTCATTTCCGGCGATCTAGGGAGTATCTTTACTCAAAAAAATTCTGTACGCTCCTCGCCAACCTGTGGTGGCACCCCCGCTTAGAGAGTGTCGAAAGCGCCCTACAGACCATTCTCGCCCCCTCTGACCAATACCCCAAGCTCCGCCACTGCTCCTAAAGCTGTATCATACAAGTTTATTCCTGCTGCAGCTGCTTCTTTAGAAGGGAGTGAGGGCTAACCAAGTTGATCTCTTAATGTCTTTCTGTTTATGGTCATTTATAGTAAGTGGTGAAGGTCAAAACTGATTATAGGTCAACACAGATCAATGTCTGAAAACCTGTTAAACATGACAATAAAAATGGAGTATAAGACTGCATGAATTGCCTGCTTGTTATTGGTAGGACAGCCTGAGTGAGGCATGAAACTGGATTCTTATGGTACATGTAAGATATTAATATGAAAGGTCTAGTTAACTATTGATTGGTACATGAAACCAATGATCAGATATATATGTTGAGGGAAGTTTACATCTCTTTGTCCACATTTATTAAAACTTGCTAATAACCTGCAGTCGTGATGGTTCAGATTTGAAAATCTTGCATCCAATGTTTGCATAATGTTCTATGTGAAGAACCCATAAAGTAGCTTGCCTTTGGCTTTGTGGGTATATATTGTGCAGCTATACAGCCTCTTAATATCAACACAAATTTCAAATGAGGAAATAAAGCAAAGAACAAGTTTTGCTAACATCACAACCTTATATGTTGTATTTTTGCTAGTTATTTTGTAATTAACAGTAAAACATCAAGTTGCATTGTAGTAAACACACAGTTCAGCAAGTTGAACCAAGTTTGAGCAACTTCTGTGATAACAGAGAATGTAAGGAAATGCAAAGGATTTTAAAATGATTCAAATGCTCAAAAAACCTGTCATTTACCTTGATGATAAGGTATAGTGGTACAAAACAATTGAAGCACAACCCATGTTCCAACAAAAGTAAAAAGTATTTTTTTGTCAGTTAAGTGAGAATTATATCTGTGCGAACATAAAAGTTGACATTGGATGACAAGGCATAATTAAGGCAATTTACATTGGATTTTACGTGAAAAGTAGTCAAAGTTAATTTGAATTTTACCCTCATGTTTATGTTAAGAAAGGAAAGGAAATAAATGGATGCAAATGGAACTCACTATAAACCCAAGACATGAATGCCAACATTTTCCCTTCTGTGGGTATTGTGCAGCTATACATCCTCTTGAATATAACACAAATTTCAAATGGGGAAAACAAATCGAAGAACAAGTTTTGCTAACATCAAAGCCTTATATGTTGTATTTTAACAATTTATTTTGTAATGAGCAGTTAGGCATTAAGTTGAAAAGTTAAAAATGATTCAAAATGCTCCAACAAACTATCATTTGTTGATGCTCCAACAAAATGCTCCAACAAACAAACCAACAAACATATCGAGTCACTCCAAGATTAATGTATGTCGTCCAGTTACAGAGTTGTTGACAATTGACAATTCATAATCATGGAGGTTAGATATGAATGTAAGAGACTGACTTCGGTCAGCTTGCGGCTTTGATAAGCCAATGTGGCTGCTTGTAGTGTTCTGTAGTGTAGTGTCTTTGCAACACACTTTTCCACACAATTTAGGCCAATTTGACCTTTAACCTCAATTGACCTTTGTCATCGACCCTAAACACCAAAATTTGTGCTATTTTAAAATTTGTCTCATCATTCTCTATATATAAGGTGTGGTTTTATGCCTTTTCCTACAAGTTGACAAGCTGAAAATGGCTAAAAACCAATTTTTAGGTGTTTTGACCTACCACCTTAGACCTATGACATTACTCAAAGGCACAAGGAAGAGTTTGTGACACCCTTTCTTGCTCACACACCCATGCACATGCATCTTTACATTTGTAATGTGGGGTGAAGTACATATCTCATCTCCTATACATTACATGTAAGTATATGAGATAATAAATACATGTTTTGAAATACAGTACTCTTACTCTAAACTGTCATTATGTGAAATCCAAGAGCACTGTCTTAGGCTTAATAGTGTTATCAGAATTTCTAAACAAACATAGTAAACTTATTTACATACTGTAACACGTATTCTTACTAGGCTCATAAACTTTCCCAGTCAGTGTACACAAGTTTAAAACAATTATTAAACACTGCACATTTCAACAATAAATACTGGATGCTAACCATCCAAACAATGGCTGTGGGAAATTGGCTGTCCTAGCAGGAAATCTTCATCAACATAGTGTTGGACTTTTCTTTTCATTGTAAAATACCCTTCAGGTATTTAACCATAATAGTTTAATAGTCGTTCACAACTAATTTTGTTTCAGAAGACCAAATGTTACCAATGACTACTTTCTGATGACTTGATTGCCTTATACTCTCCATCAATCTATCTGCAAATTTAAGTTTAGATACTCAGTACATATTGTATACAAAACTGTTTAAGAAGCTTCGGTCACTGTTCTTGTTTCTTTCACTGTGATCAGACTATTATATGGTTAAGCCACAATTATATTGTTCTAAGGAGATTTTGTTACATCTTCGTCACATCTATGTTATTGTACTAACATAAACACCAGCAGCCATTATGATATTCAACACTAGCTCAAAGTATACTGAATGATTGCATTCCTATGTGATCAGTTTTCTTAATGATATTTTTTAGGACTCTATTCAGGGAACAGTTATGTCAACATTGCTTTGATTTTGTAAATTAATTGGCACTTACTTTGGGCACTGCTGCACTAGTTTTGTCAAAGTCAGCCTGTGTTTTAAGAACCATATGCTTCAATCAGGTTATTTCCATGTCTTTTGAACAGTGCCTAATGTTGTGTGACATTCACTATAGAAAACAGCTCTTTCACGGACTGGCTGTAATGATGTTTGAACATGTATTGCTTAAAATGAAATAGGATATCTCAGGGTGAAGTGGTCGTGATTTTGTTTGGGAAAGTTGTACCAATGATCATAAATTACTTGAGAGCATGCCAAGATCTTCACCACAAAGCCAAGCAGTGTCTTAAAGTCTTATCTGTGCTGTGTTGCACCTGTCATTATAAATGCAATGAAACTGATCTAGTCTGAATATGTACATACTGTTATTGAAGGTATTGTATTTTAACAGTATAAAGTACCTATAGGAGTAACTTTATCTTAATTACTTAAAGATTTTTCAATATATGAAGTGGAAAACATTTGATCATAGTATTATGTGCAAAAATCAACAGAGGCATTTTCCTGCAGCCGTGCTTAAAGCATTTTACCTCATGTAGACTTATCTACAATATGTATTGGATGGTTGAGACCTTTGGGAAATTACTTTGAGTAGCTATAAGATACACAACTATAGCATACTAGAATGTGGCCAGTAAGAATTCACTTTGACATACGGAACGAAGAAATAATATTTTCTCAGCATGTAGTTGTAAGCAAGTTATGGCCAATGCAAGTTATCTTAATTACTTAAAGATTTTTCAGTATATAAAGTGGAAGATAGTAACATTTCTAAGGGTCTCTGTACCCCAGAACTACTATCTTACTTGATACATTCAGTCCAAAAGACTTGTAATAAAAAGGAGCTACCTTCAACAGTTTCTAATATTGTTCCAAATATTCGTACTTTGATTTTGATCACAATTTTGAGACCCTTGGCTAAGTGAACTTGTTTTTCCAATGTTCATATTTTCTGATGTAAAGTTTGCATTTTATGAAATGCTTTTTATGCATATGCAATTTTCATTTCGACACTTATAGTAACTTGGTTACTCAAAGCAGTTGTACTTTTACTTGTAATGGAGTTCTTCCTTTATTTGCCTTTGCATGCTGTCATTGTTCGTAAACTTAGTAAGTAGGAGAATTGAAATAACATTTAACATTTTTCAGTTATCTAATCTTTGCCATATGCCCCTACTTTAAGCTGTTCAAGAAAATGAAATACTCTCTTTTACAATTCATATATTTTTCCTTTCAGATATTGTGAGTGAAAGTTTATCTCAGGTAAATCCTCAGTCATCTGTTGATATCAAGTGTATCTTAGAGGGATCCACTGCTGTTGTTAATGGACTGGAGATCAGACTATCTAGATCAGAGGGAGCAATAGATAGTCGTGGAATTACACGAGATACTGATCCAGATATCTCTGCTAACAGAAGAGAAGTAACTTACAGAGTTACCAGTGTGTCTGAAGATGATCAGTTCTTCTGTATCCTGTCACGGTTTGGAGGTATATTCGGATCAATCAATGTCACAGGCTTTGTGTACAGTAAGTATATAGTGTGGAATCTCTGTACAATTGTGATGTGTCATTAAGTCTCATAATGTTACCATCTTTTTCGTTAATGTACTGCGTTACCTGAATCTTTTTTCTGTTTTTTTAAAGAGGGTGCATAATGGAACATAACATTGTAATGATATTGTCTAGATCAGAGGACACAATAGATGATAGTGGTAGGATATCACAATGGACAATTCCAGTTATTACTGCTAACAGAAAAGAAGTAACTTACAGTTACAGAGGTTATCAGTGTATCTGAATATGATCAGTTCTTCTGTGTCTTGTCATGGTATATTTTTATACTTACAGCAATCAATGTCACAGGCTTTGTGTATGGTAGGTTTATAGTAAAACTATGTTCTCCTATTTACAAGTCTGCAGAGTTGCTACCAATTCAAAGCAATGTTGCTAACATGTAAAGAAATGTGTTATATAAACTATAATGCTCTTTGCCATTTTATTACAACCCACCATACCGGCCCTATCTATAGGGAAGTTTGGCTGTATTGGTAATATTAACAGATACAAAGGTTGTTAGTTCTCATAGAGTCATATTAACTTATTGTTTTAACAACACTCTATAGAGTTAAAATTCATAAGAGACCACTATAGTGAATATTTTTCTTGATGTTAATAGAAAAAAGAATTGTAAGTGAATAGTATATAAATGTCTTCTGTCTTTACTTACAACCTTCCAGAGTTACCATCCATCAGTGACCCTCCTACAGAGGTAAACAGGACTACTACATCAGTAACCATTACATGGAGACCCTGGGATGAAGACACTGATGTTGCTAATCCTCCTGTGGTAGCGTACATCCCATACTACAAGATGGATCCATCTCAGGATTGGATGAATGGATCAAGGATCCAGGCTGACCAAACATTGCGATATACAGCATCAAGTCTGGAGTCAGATAGAAACTATACATTCAGTGTAGCAGCAGTCAGGGAAGGGGACGGTGCAGAGGGACCCAGAGGTCCAGCAGTAACCATCAAGACACTCTGTATTGGTAAGTACATTACAGGTAGTACTATCTTGAATGCGTCTGCTGCAAAACTACTGTACTATTAAGTTCAAACAGAAATGCCTTTAAGCAAAAAGTCTGGGTATTAGTGGATGTTCATCATGCATTCCCATTAGATTTGATAAATTTAGCCATTTTTAGCTTCCAGAAATTTGTATTAACCACTTTAAATAATTTTAAATGTACAAGGAGGACGGTAGTTCCCTAATATGTACATGTAACTTTCAAGGTGAGAAAGACACATGACTTCCCTATGTTGTTTTCTACAGATGTTGTTCCACAGATGGTCAGAACAACTTTAACTGCTACAAGTGATGTGACTGTGACATGGCAGGTAAGATAGTTAGGCAATGTTTGGCTGTGTGTGTTGGTAAGGGTTGTTAATCAGTGTGAAACTATTCTGGGAGAGTTAGGAGCTAAAGTTTAATAAGAGACTAATTTCAAGTAAACCTTATCATTCTCATAGTAAATGACAGAAGACACTTAACTGTTATTCATGCAAAATGTAGATTGTTTTTTCTACCTCTTTGTTATTCAACTGGTCTAATAGATAAAGTTAAACATTTATTTTGTCAATGTGTACTGTTCTTGTCAACACTTAGCATGGTGTAGGACCAGTAAAGTTATATATAAACGATGGTTAATGTTTTTAAAAAGTTTGAAAGAATGGTTTAGTCCGGGTTAAAATAAGCAAGTGCCATGTACTGAACAGTACGTAATTAACTTGCAAGCTCATAGCCTAAGACTAAACAAATAGGTTAAGCACCAGTATCATTTTCCAGTGTATATTTAATACATATAGGAATGTATGTGTGTATTCTATTAAAGTTGGAAAGACTTTGTGTATATATATTTGTGAATATTAATCACACTCGCCAAATGGCAAGTAATTTTTAAAATAAAGAAATAGCTTCATATATGTCACAGGGTTTTCAGCGTATCTTTCTTGTGAAAGATCTTTAAAGTCCAAGCAAACTCCACCCCTTTTTTAGCAGACCTTTCTTGTGGAAGATGTTGTTAGGCTGAGCAAACTCCACACCTTTGCTGATGGTATAATGTATATGCACATGTTTTCAGTGTCCATAGTAAAAACAATTTCCTGAGGTTTATGTAGATACTAGTAGAACATGGTACAATGAGAGATGGCAAATCCAGCACATAATGCAGTTTTAAATGCTTATAAGTATGTTTAAAGGTACATGAGGCATCATTGAGTGTAGTAACTGCTCTGGTTAGAAGCTGCTGCTGAACTCATGTGGAACCATATAGAGACTTTGGGATTATTTACATGTCAGAAAGGCATTCTGCTTACTATGTAGAACAAAATTAAAAAAGAGGCAATTATTGATTACCAGTAAAAGGTAAACATCAAAACAAGAGTGAAAGACAAATCTCAAAGTTTGTAGAGCAAAAATTATGCATATAATAATAATAATATGCAAAATATTAACAACCTACACATTTTGAGAGTTTTGCCATGCATCATCATACTTTAATTGGTTTTAATTAATAATAATAATTATTATAGTAATAATAATAGTAATAAAAATAATAATAATATATAATAATAATCAGATGACCATACCGTTATTGAATAATAATAAAGTTGGATCCAGAAAATAAATCAGAAAGTGTTGACTAATTTCCTGTATTATATATATCCTTCCATAGTCCTTTTTATCAATGTACAGATATTTTGTATCATAAGTTAACATATATACACATATTACAGCTGGTAAGATTGTCCATCCACACTGTCAAATTAGTTTATTGGGATGACCAGTGTCATTGTTTTAGTTTAACAGCATGTTAGTGTAGTAACTGCTAGTGTACATTGTGTGTTTACATTTTAAACATAACAGCAACCAATGGTGCAGTGCAGTACTGGAATCACTACATTTACTATTTACTATGAGATAGAGGGCGATGTTTCTTCCAGACAAGAGGCCGGAAGAGCACATCCAAATGCTGAGACTTTTACAGTTGATGGATCACTTCTAGAACCAGGGACGACCTATAACATTGCAGTGACTGTCACTACAGACCAGGAAAGTGCTCTGAGTGAAGGAAGTTCAGTGACTAGAGCAGGTAACCATGGTAATACAGAAAGGATCAGTATTAATTGGGAACGTAATGAAATGTGTTACAAAGAAGTTACCATTTGATAGGTCTTGACTTCTAAATGAATGTAAATTAATACAATGCTCATTTAAAAAAATTTATAAAAGGAAATAATGTTATATTAAACATGTGCAAGTTGTCATTCTTTAAAGAGTAGTGCTTCTTTAACTTTTCATTCAAGAGAGTGAGCCTCCTTCCTCGCCTGTTTATCTAGTTGCCCTGGTGATTCCAGTCCTGATCATCATTATTCTGTTGGTGGTGATAATCAAGCGGTAAGGTGGTCATAAGATCTAAATATTAAGTTTGGTACTAGAGCTGAATATGAACTGCCTGATCATTCCCCTGATTGATCTGAAGTGGATTATCTGTGCTTTGACCAATGGTTGGGGTGGGACTGTGAGCTGGCTGGGAGGGACCAAGGGTGGTGTGAGGTTTGGCACATTCTAGCATGACCTCTCACTACTTGCATGGATACCCAGTATTCCTAACACAATTGAAGCAAAACTAAAAGAACAGCATTATCTTCTTTTTTTGGAGGAAGGTTGGGGGGGGGGGGCATTTTTCACCTTAAAAGTTTTCCACAAGCTTTAAAAGATAGTTCACGAATCTTTGGGTTGATAATGTTTCCTCCATTTTGATGTTATGCTAGTGGGCATGCCAGGGAACAAGCACCTTGTTCGTTTTGCTGGATAAGGGACCTGTCTGCCAGTCCTATTTTAGTTCCTTTTCAGAATACAGGAAAAAAATCCCTCTCAAACGAAGGAAATTATATAAGTACATGTTCCCAATTCTTTATAATTATAACTTAATGCAATGGCTGGACAATTTTTTTCAATTTGTCTAATAATTGTTTGAACAGAATCCGGAGAAAGCCTGCGACTGAGTCTAAACCAGAAGATGTACGAGATCTTGATCATGTTAATGCTGGTGAATATGTTTCTTGTTTGTCCAACTAGCATCTTAAAACACTTTATCGCTTAAAATATGTCAACACTTTTATTCATCAGGTTTCTAGAGTTCACCCTTCACCTATGAATAAACTCTTGAGTGTCTGTGGATTGAACCTTTTTTTAAATAATTTGATATTTTAAATCCTTGTAGTTTTGATTTCTGAACTTACTATAGGGAGTGTCATATTTGAAATATTCTATTAGCATATATTGATGTCAAAATCAACCGCAAGGATCCTTTCTCTTTTATTGGTAAGAAAATAATTTTAATACACTGCACCATAAAGTTGTTCCACTCTTACTAAAAGAAATCATTGAATGATAAACATGATGAGGAATAACTTCCAAGCTTGGTTGTAAACATGAAATATTTTAAGAATAAATCTCCCACCAAAAAATTGGACCTGAAATTAATTCCAGGAGTAACTGATGAACCTGAAGATAACATAGCTCTAGAGGAACAATCCAGAAATACTCCAGCCCAAAAATATCCAGATCTTATTGAGAAAGAAGCTCCCACACAGGTATCAGTGTATGAGAGAACCATCCTTGAAACAGCTGATGTAGCACCCAAGGCTTTGCCTCGTCAGCGCATTAAGAGACAGACCGACTACCAGTATGAGGATGTCAACCTTGGAGAAACAGATGCCCGTAAATTACCAAGCGTTCCTCAGCCAGACCTGCAAAGTGAAGATGATACAGAATATGAAGTCTCTGAGATGTTGGAGGAATACACAGGAGTTTATATTAACGCTCTCAGAGCTAGCAAACCAATAACACCAACACCAATGAAAATTACTGAGTATAAGACTTTCATGCGTAGAGAAAGGTCAAAGGTCATTAGTGAAATCGTCCAACAGTATACGGTGAGTAGTAATTGTGTTTTTTTTACCCAGCTACAAGTCTGTTTGGTATCATTACAACTTACTCCAGGAACTGCTAACCTTAACTCAACTCACAGAATTTTACTATCAAACAATATGAATACAATCATGCAGCACCAGACTAAGCCCACCTCTAGCTAGGACCAGTACAGTGTACATGCAGTATACAAGTCCTTTCATCGGAACTGAAAGGTTTGTATTTTTTCACAAGAACTAACTTATTTTTAGTGTTATCCTTTACTATGAGGAGTATTACTTAAAATCTTTGTTGTAAACATGATTTTTTTAGAATAGATCTACCAAACAATGGATCTGAAATTAATTTCAGGAGTAACTGATGATCGTGAATATTACATAGCTCTAGAGGAGCAATCCATAAATACTCCAGCCCAAAATACCAAGATATTGTTACTTTCTCATTTATGTACCCTTCCCACATCACAATCTGAATTATTTCAGTTTGTCAGTTGGACCTTTCATGAGTCATTCACAAAACCGTGTATAGACAGATGCATTGGTAATATGTTAGTGCTAGTGCATGTGAAGTAAATAGTAAAATTACTTTCTGTATTAAGTATCAAATTATTTAAGAGCAAAAAGTTAATCCTGTTTTGGTCGCAAGTGGACTCTGGGACATCTTTGCTTAATTCTTTGTGGGTTGGTCAGCTTTTGATAAAAAAAATCCTACTTTTTGTTAACAAAAGAATTGATTGTTGAAATTTTGAAGGAGTGTGAAGTAATTTTGAAATACATTGAATTCTTATGAAAAGAATTGTTATGACTAGGCAGATTGCTGCAACTTGATTCTAAAACGGTTAAAATGTGATTGTTCAGGCACACCTTATGTGTACCTTGGTGGGTAAATAATGGTTATATTTGTTCACTCTCTTTAGTAATATAACTAAAATGTCTTTGGTACAAAGATATTAACATAATTAGCAATTGTAGAAGTTTACTTATAAAGCAGTAGTTAATATATTCTGTTGGTGAATATGGTAAATAATATATAATATGACCTGACTTTGATTAATAGATGATCTATATTATTGTGTAGTTAATTTAACCAGCTGATGATCAGATGTAGTAATGGTTAAAGTTAAACCTGAAGATAAATATGTAAACAATTTTAGTTTGAAGTGACTAAAATTAACAGAACAGACTGTGTTAAAAGTTGTTGTTAGTTTACCTAGCTGGATACCAGGTAGTATAGCATCATGTTTACCACATCCTTTATTGATCAAGTCAAATCAATGTTATATTCCTTTCTGTTAGGTACGATGAAGACTTTATAAAGTGTATTTTACTACATATTATTGTCATACTTAATTGAGGTTGAAGCAAGAGAGGAACATTGCAGCTGTTTCTGATCATCATGTCTTCTTGATTGCTTTAGTTTCATGTCCTTGTTCTTTTGATTGCTTTAGAAATCAAACTTCTTTTATTTTCTTGCATCAGGCTCTCAAAATAGGACAGCAACACCCTTGGACTGCAGCTGTCAAGTTGCAGAATAAACCAAAGAATTTCTTCAAGGCTCTCTTGCCATGTAAGTTTAACATCATAATCTTGTTCCATTAGAGTTATATTTCATGTTAACAGGTTATGTGACATGATTGTCATTTCTTGAGTGTTCATGATGTTTCTCTTCCTCTTAAAGCAATTACGTAATATTATATCAAAATTTTCTCAAGAATACCAAAGATTAGAATTAAAAAATGAAGTTTCCTTCCAATGACAAAAACTTGGCGTGTGACAGTAATATAAGGATGAAAGGTGTGGAATCATTTGGAATCGTTATAAGAATCTTTGCAGGGATGTACTGCTGCACTCCACATATGTTGTTATGATTACCTTTTAATTCTACTATTTTACCAAGATGATCATTCAAGAGTTAGGCTGGATACAGATGGTAGTGACTATATCAACGCCAGTTACATCAAGGTAATTCTACTGTAAAATATAGCTGCTGCTTTTAAACAGTCACATGGAGGGAACTCTTTCTGCTGCTCTATATCCTAGCTGCTTTAGACAATTCTGTAAAATAGCTGCCATAGAAATGTTAACAGATTGTCTCAACTCCATACTTTATGATGCTGTTTAATGCTAGTAGAGACTTCATGGAGCTCTGTGGTTTAAGAAAGAGTTGCTGTTTGGTTCCACTAATTCTATTTTAATTCCATCTTGAAATAAGTTTAGTGATTGGTTAATAACAAATCATCTACATTAGCCACTACAACTGGCTTCAATGTAAAAGAAAAACATGCAAGACTAAAACATATAATTCCTCTCATACAAAGAAAGTAATCAATCATTAGATAATTGCAGTAAATCTTCCTTGCTGAAAGGATTAATGTCATTTATTAGTGCCCATGTGTTTTATCAGAGTTAACATCTTGTTATGAGATAGAAATTAGTTCTTTATGAGCAATTTCATATGTGATTGAAAGACAAAAAGAGATGTAGGATAACTGGCCAGCACTATATTAGCAATGTGTAACTTGTTTATTCTTAAGAATATCTACAGATTTTGCAGCAAAATTTTCCTTTTCAATATAAAAAAACATTTTCTATCATTACACTCCTTTAGTGATTATACTCAATAAAGTTAACCTGGTTCGGGTTAATGTCTCAATTTTTATTTGTCTTAAATATCTGACATTGCAAGTCTCTGCAGGTAGGCTGGTGATGGACTGAATTAAAAATACCATGTTCTATGTTTACAAGTCACTGTTGCAATTTGGCTTTGTTATAGTCCACAGATGTGATTGAAATATGTCATATACATAGTTACATTGTCATTGCCTAGAAGTTTGCTATTAATTATGAAGCACAATATGGTGGTTTTTCTGGTTGCAAGGTTTTGCTTTGGGTACAACAGCTATCATTTCAAGAATTATGGGTTAATCAATGGTCTACCATGCATTTATCTTGGGGTAATGCATGAACAGGGATATAACTATTGCTGGATGTACTCGGCCTACAGCTCTTGAGTTCATTGTCCGGCAATTAATGCAGGGTAGACTGTTGATTAACCCCAGTGTTCATTAATACAAAGCACTAAATAAATGTTAATTTTCATCTTGGAATGTTACAATTTAATAAAAACATTTTGAAGGAAAATAACCAACAAGCACAAATAAAATAACAAGAATGACAATAATTAGCCTATACATTGAACAACACTATTTTGTACAGCATAACGATCTGATGCAAGGGCATACTCTGGCTGTGTCCAAGCATAGTAAATAGTACACAATAGTATAGTACACGGTATTCTGTGCTAAGCTATATATAATGCAAGGTCAGCTGATGTCGACGGGCCAATCAGATTTGAGAACATTTAACAAGTATGAATGAATAATGCTCTCTTATAATCCCGGTGGAAGTTGAAATGTTTCCTGCAGATAGAAACATTAAATCTCTTAATATACTGGTATGAGGGATGATAACTTATACAGCAAATAGCTTAGAGTAGAATAAATAAGACTTTACATTAAATAAGTGACTTACGTGTATACAAGGGTGAATATACTTATTCCCTGTGTAATGTATGCCTTAAACATGAATTGAGAATTTAGAAAACAAAGATCAAAAGAAACCCATTGTTGTTCAGATTTGTATATGAAGTAACCCACATGTTACAGGACAGCTACCATTTATGTTTGATGTGAAAGGTGTGCACTATAGTTATTTGAAATGTCCATTCAGAAAAATGTAATCTCGTAGCTCAAATCTTGCCAATTACTAATGATCCTTTAGTGGACTAAGGAAACAAAACTGAAGAAACCTATTCTGTGTGTGTAGGGGGAGGGGGGAAGGGAGGGGAGGGGGAGGGTGGTGCCAGACTACATTCACACTGATATACAAGTAATTGCTGTCAAATATGTCCACTGCCAAACCAGGGATATGTTATTGTCGCTCACATAGAAAGGGATATGTTGGTGAGGATATGCCAACAGTAATACTATATAGCTGTTTTAGTTTCACTGCTTAAACCTCGATCATAATTTAAACTGGTTTACAAATAGTATTTAAAACTAGTCTGTGAAGACTTAAATACAGTATAGGACAGGAGATCTAGAAGATCCAAACTTGTATTAGAAAACTGTTAGTTACCAGGGAATAACTAAGTATTCAAATTTGTTTACCATTTTCGAAAGCTCTCAATTTTCTTCTCATTGAATAAGATGTGTATAAAACTGCAATACATCTTTACTCAATACAGAACCACCAGGGGAAGGTCTCGTTCATAGCAGCGCAAGGTTTGTATAGATCGTTATTATTTAGCATTTGTGGGAATAACTATCCTGAATAAATTGATCCCTTGTAAAACATGCATTATGAGCTTGTACTCTTTATTAGACGAACATCATTGTACAAGGATATGTCTAACTTGATGTTCTTCTAGGAAGACTTGCTTGAATTGTTTCCTCAGTTAAATAACCACAGCGCAAACTGTGTCAAGAAATGTTACTGCTCATTTTTGTGAAGTTAGATACATAGATTCTGAGCTATTTTGACAAATGCTTGTTAAAAATCGTAAAGTCATCATCTACAAAAATTGTGGTTTGAATCTAGTAGATTGGACAGATAAAGTGCCCAAACATTATTTTCATTAGAAATATATGCTAAAAAGCTGTTATAATGAAAGCAATAGATGTTTTAGAGGTGTTCTTGATGCTTCCTTGCCTCTGTCTTGGTATGTGGAGTCACTAAATTCATAAAAGTCAGGATTATATCACTTCTTATACCCTCTGTTTGTAAATTCAGTGTTGTTTAGCAACAGACTTATTTCTGTACCTGTTTCTTTTCCTATAAGCCACTATTTTATCTAATGTTAACAGAAATAAGTTGACCCAACTTTTGATAACTGTTATCTTCAATATTGGCTGTTTTAAACACTTTAAAAAGTTAGCAAAATATTAACAAGAAATATAAAAAAAATGCTCATTTTTTTTATATTTCTTGATGGAATGTTGATGTATTCTGACAATAGTTTTGTCTGCTTTTCTCCTGCCTGCTTGTAGGACTGTCTATTTCTACAATGAAATTATTCCTTTTGTGTGGTTACTTGTGATTATCTCTTAAGAATAGTACTTGATAAAATAAGGGAAATGTTGTAGTAGTTACTGGAAGATTAAAGTTTAAATCATTGATCTCCATAACCAGCTGTTTTTTTTTACATTTTTTATGTTCCTGTGATATTTCTTACATTTCTGAAGGACCAAGGGAAGGTACAAAGGATGATTTCTGGAGGATGGTTTGGAAGGAAGAGGTAGAGACAATAGTGATGCTGGTAGATAAAGATGGAACCGAGCAGGTAAACATTACATGGATTGATATGTAAGGAGTGAATGTGAAACCAATAAAAGGAGCAAAGTAAAGACACGGTATTAAGAGAGAGATGTGTTGAACCACACTAACATTGTCAAGACCATAGCAGATGAATATGATGTAACATGTTTGCATTTCTGTGTAAGTTTTTATTTTTATTTCAATAACAACAGCACTCTAAGGATGCAAAATACTGGCCACACGAGGTCAATAGAAGCCAGAAATATGGTGCTATCACAGTACTGTTGATGGAGACAACAGCCTTCAGAAGCTACATACTCAGAGAAATGAATGTTATCAAGGTATGACTTAAGAACTTTACTCTGCTGACATGATGAATATAAATCAAACTCATATCCACTAAAAAAACATATAAATCTCATTTGTCTGTGAGTATTTAGTACTAAGGTCCTGTTGATTAGTAAATAAACTTAGGGCACATTAATATGAAGTGATTGTTTGCCATATTATGTTTTCGTTTGGACAAATGTCATTAGAAAATTCACAGAGGCTGTTTCATCAACATTTGATATTTATTTATTTAACCAATTTTTAAAATACAATAATAAAACTAAGTACAAAAAGATATGAGTTAATGCTAAGAATAAATATTACCATGTTTGGTGCTTATAAAATATCTTAACACTCGAAGGATAGAAACTATCTGTAATTCTCATGGAGTCCTTATTGTGTCAAAGTCTATTTCTAGAACAAAGATATTTGTGATTTCCATTAGCTGGGTGTGAATCATCTTTCAAAATGAATTGAAGATATTTCAATGCTTAAAGTGGAGAGATGATAAAATTCAAGTTTGTTGGCATGACAACATGGCAATTGTATGATTACGCTTCAATATAATGTGTTAGAATCAGAGGTGTTATTTATATTTGATTTGCATAATTGGTTGATTAATTGACTGACTTTAATTATTACTTCCTTTCTGTCATTTGTTATTCTTGTTTTGTCTCTCATGATGATGAGCAGAATGAAAGAAGAATATTTTACAGTGAATGAATTAAGATTTTATTTGTTGCCATCCCACATGGCTATGTTGTTTACAGTAGGTCTATTAAGAATCATGGAATACAATGTTGACTATTTGCTGCTTCACTTGTGTGTTATTTATTACATTGTTACATCAGGGTAATGAGAAAGTTCATACTACTGTGACACAGTATGAGATACCCTGTTGGAAGTATGGAGGTGTTCTTTCTGAGCCTGCTGACCTCATCTCTGTCATCAAACAGATCAAGAATCATCAGAAAGGTGGCAAAAATTTACTGGTCCATTGCAGGTAAGAACACCAGAGTGGAAACAGAAATGTTTAATCCCAGAACATTTCACATTCCTCTTTTAACTATTTAATACAGACTCATTCAGGATGTTCTCATTGAGGTGATTTAGTTTCCTATAAATGTCCTGGAGGACAAAAATTTCAATGGTTGAAAAATTTATTAGTTTTTTATCTCTTTTTTTTCCTTTTTTGAGTAATGGTGTTGGTGCTACTGGTGTATTCATTAGTCTCTATGATCTGATGGATGTCATTAAAACCAAGAAGGAAGTCAGTGTGTTTGATGCCATAGAAGGAATGAGAAAAGACAGGGTGAACATGGTACTGACAAAAGTAAGTATATTTGATACATAGAGTAATGATGTTGGTGCTACTGGTATATCCATTACAAGTATCAATGATATAATTGTGTCACATGTAAGAATTAATGGTCAGGAAATACTGAATCAGTTTGTAGGAGGACAACTAGTCTCTAGAATTCTGTACATTTGATGAGGTCAATATGCTTCTTTTCAATGTTAGCTCCAGTATCTATTCATCTTTGATGCTTTGTTGGAAGCCATGTTGTCTCCAGACTCTCAGATGTCATGTGATCAACTCAAGAAACTTGACCTGTCAGCAATGAAGGAGAAATGCAAGAAGGAATTCCATGTAGGTGTATTACTGAATGATGATTAACAATAGATTGTTTGAAGTGTAATACTAAATATGTTGTATCACTATATGGTGTATTAATTAATGTATGTTGTATTACTTAGTGGTGTACTACTTTGTGCTGTATTAATATGTCAGTAATTTGGTATTCAATTAGAAAAGTAGGCAATATTACATGATGAGTATAGTCAGTGTGTATTAATAAATCTAAAAAGAAATACTGCATGAATTTGTTTAGATTTTGCAAGAAACTACCAAACATCAGGAGGACTTGGCAACCCTAGCAGGAAATTCATCTGAGAATAATCATAAGAACAGGTTCCCTGATCTCCTTCCAGGTGAGCTACTCCCATTAAATTTTAGTTATGTAACAAAAAATATGTGTATAACATGGAATAAAAAAATTTAGTTATTGATGGTAGGTTATTTACATTATTGAAAATTTCCATATTACTCCTTTACAGTGGACAAATTCAGACCAGTCTTGAAATCCCCAGGCAACTTATTTGGTTCCAATGATTACATCAATGCTACTTTTGCCAAGGTTTGTGTTTAATGTACGGTACCTATCTGGTCTCTTATTACTTTATACCTAATCTAAAAGCAACTGATTTTTATTTTGTGGAAACATTTCTTATATGCATTCGAAAGAATGATTGAAACTTCTCCTGCAAGATGTGGAACCTTAAAACATATGTAGATACTGAGTTATATTTTTTCATTGTATTAACAAAATGTTTGAATTGTATATTTCCCAGATTGCTCTAACTAATAATGGCCATTATACATACATATTTTCAGGACATTTCACAAAGGGGGTTTATAATGACCCAATCACCTCTAGCCTCAATCGTAGAAGACGTTTGGAGACTTGTCTTTGATTATGACTGTAAATGCATTGTAATGTTGAACACCATAGATGATTCTGATGAGGTAGGTGTCTAATAAGAACCATGTTTTGCACAGCTAAGTGTTTGAAGCCTGCAGAACATCTGAGCATTAATCAAGAATTGCATTAACACCAATATCACCTGACTTACAATAACTTAAACAGCATATGCAGAGAATAATTTATAATATATTGATAAAATAATAATTGATAAATTTCATCTTGCTACACACAAGCTCACGTGAATTACATTTACATTGAATTACATGATTACTATTTAAATACAAGAGCTTACATTTATCAATACTTAAACCACAAAGAATATGCACAAACTTTAGAATTGTTTTCCTAACTGAAAAAAAAATTGTCCTGCATGTGTGAAGTCTTCTGAAGTTGTAACTGAAGTTGTAACTGAACCTGCTGAAGTCTGCTGAAGTTGTAACAGCCTCATTTGATATGCACTACAACTTACTTGATGTTTAAGGGATAGTGTCCGAGAAAGATAAAGAGGGAAAGAAACTTTTGGCAAAAATTGCATATCCAACCACTTTGGTCACCAATCATCTAAAGTAACTTAGTAGACAATTCAAAACATTTCTGCTCTTCCAAACTCAGTTTACAATTTCCTAGTCATTCTTGACATTTAAATCCTTGAGTGGTTGATTTTTTAACTAAGTAGTCAGGTTTTTGCTACATTGAAGATTGTTGTGCCTTTTGGAAGTATTTGTAAAGGACCTATATCATAGGACTTGCTTTTTTTCAAAATTAGTTACTACTGTATTCAACACAAAGAGTACTCACTTGGCTTTAAGGATGTTGTGAAGAAGAATGAGAACCACACCTTAAGCAGATAAAGCCGTAGTCTTGTTGAAAACATCTAAAAATGAAATACATAATATTAAAAATTTATGGTAAGTAATAATGATAGGGTGACACTACATGCTGTGTGAGAGGAGCGTTTCCCGGGGGAGCTGTGTTTTTTTTATTAGTATTACTCTTTCCTTTATATTTACTGAGTAGTTTAATAACTGCTCTCCTTTCTATTTTACAGTCTCTAACTGTTTATTGGCCTAATGTCCACAATGCAGCCGCTTCTAATGGCCTGATGACTGTGATCTGTAAGAAGATTGAAGAAAGTGATGTGTTCACCAGGAGACAGTTTGAAGTCAAACATAAAAGATCTCAGGTATACATATATTAACTAGTTAGAATAATAATTATGTTCTGTTGTTGTGTGTCAATATCATGGTATCATTTGCATATTTTGTAGCCAAAGAATACTTTCACATAAAATTCTATTTATTACGACTGATTCATATAACATGCAGTACGTGATGGGTGTGCATGTCTGTGTTCAGCAGTTTGTTTTTTGCCCACTGTTAATAGGAACCAACTGTAAGAGAAACGTTTTCATTACTCTGAACAACTAAATGAAAAATTTGAAATTAATTAAACTTGGTCCTTCAAATTTGGTCATTATTTTCCAATCAGTTTTCTATGGTTGATTTTTTACTTATTTCTTTTACATTTCTCTGTAAATTTTTGAAGGAGTATTCTCATTGCAGATAAATTAACCCATTGCAATAAAATATAATATCTCGCTCAACTTTAGCAAACTTTAACTTCAAACTTCATCAGGCATATCTTGTCACATTAATTTCACACATTTACATTTAATTGACAAATGCATACATAATGTTTCAGAAATCCCTTTTGGTGGATCATTTCTCCTTCCATGGATGGCATGGAAATAAACCTGATGTGCATAAACTCAGAGAATTCATCAAATACACCAGAACTAAAGGCACCGGTCCAGCTTTAGTACATTGCATGTATGTATCATAGTCTATTTAACTGAATCATTGTAAACCCTCAGAGAATTTATCAAAATACATCAGAACTAAAGGCTCCAGTCCAGTTTAAGTACATTGCATTTATATATATATCATAGAATGTTAAACTGAATCATTGAACAAACTCAGAGAATTCATCAAGTATATACATCAGAACTAAATGCTCTGGTCCAGCTGTAGTTCATAAACACATTATGGTGTTGATCTAATAAACAAATTTATACCATGATAATTGATCAACTTCTGTTTTTCCCTTCTCTCCTCCCAGTAATGGAGTTGGTTTGAGTGCTGTCTATGTCACAGTAATCTCTGAACTAGAGAGAATTGAAAAAGAGGGCGC
>JAIPMN010060436.1:0-23331 GCA_020650975.1 Apostichopus californicus
TACATATTTCATCAAAATAATTTCAAAATAATTTCAAATGGGCAAAGGAAAGTACAGTGTATGTATCATGACCTCATTTGCATATTTACATTACTAATTAGCTCAATTATAAAAAAAAAATTAAAAAAATTAAAACCTCATTTCAATACCTATCTGTCAATACTTGGGTCCCTATTGACAAAAATGAACAGATTTTAAGTAATTACAATGTGTAAATATTTTCCCCAGGAACAATGATATGACATGGAAATTGGGGACATAAGGTTAAAGTTACTAAGACCATCTAGGTTATTCACAACAAAATTGTCAGCTCAACCCCAGTGGTCGGGTTTGGACCCCAGACCCCCTGAAAAAGACCCCCCGGACGGGTTAATTTCACCCCATCTAGCCCATGGACCAAACTTTGGCAAAAGGAAGTAGCATGGCAGTATGTTACAAAAATGGAAAAACTGACAAAATTGTTGGTCGGGAAGGTGTTGGCAGACCCCCACAAAGTTTACCCTGACCCACCCCCCCCCCCAAAAAAAGGCGGGTTGATTTACCCCATCTAGCCCATGGACCAAACTTTGTCAGAAGGAAGTAGTATGGCTGTACATTACAAAAAAGGCAAAACTGACAAAATTCCTGGTCGGGAAGGGGTTGTCAGACCCCCCACTAAGTCACCCCCAGTCGGGTTGATTTCACGTAATGATACACTCCATCATCCAAAGTTTCTTGATCCGGTTGACTAGCTATTTGACTGCATGATTGCCACAACATATACATAATGAATACACGCAACAGAAACCTGAAGTAAAGAGATCTTTATTCTATCATTAGTATATGCTACTGAATATAACTAAAGTGATCTCTGCATATGCATCTTTGCACGTAATTATCTTACGTGTAGGCCTACTTGTGAAACACAATATGACACATACTGTCTATTTCCATCAATATTATAGGATTCGGTACCAAATAGAATGTTTAGAGTCAGAAGTTCTCAAAGGGAAACACCTGGGACGTGTCCCGGGCTCTTGTGGCCCTCTTCTGAATTCTTTTTGCGCTTAATATTAATAATACAGCAACAAAGATACTTTTTCTCGGAACATCAGACAGCAGTAATGAAGAAAACAAATATAACCACGCTTTGTACGCCCGTATTCCTTATCTTTTACCGATGTTTTTCTAAACACCGGTATTTTGGTATTGTAGCTTCGGTATATACCGCTACTTGTCTCATTTGCCTCTCTTTCAGAAAATATGCAACTGTTGTTGCAGTGCATGAAACCGTTTGACTCATCACTAGAAAAGAAAAGTGCAGTTTTTAATACATTATGCACTTAACATAAGCCTGAGGTGAAAGTGTCTCAAATGTATCATTACAATGCTAGTGCTTAATGCGAGGGACCTCTCTATCTATACCGCGGCATATAATTATCCCTGGTGTAGGTTCTACTGGTGAACAACACTACGAACATACTGCCTCTTTCCAATCAAGGAAAATATCTCGAGTTATCGTTAAGATATTTAGAGTCGTAGCTTTGCATGGGAGTATCCAGGGAAAAAACTGGTGTATCGACCATAAAGTATATATAAACATGGGTTAAGCTACAAAATATGAAATAACTCAATAATTAGAGGAAGCGGGTATTTTATTGAACTGTATTGTACAAGTGCAAGTGAACAACTTATATAGAAAGTAACTTAATGTAAGAACAAAAAAATGTACATGTATGACTGAGATGAAATCATATTTCTTAGAACTGTAGAAGAGAACAACAGACTTGGCATAGACTTGAACAAATGCTTCAAGTCATTCTGCTCAAAACACAACATTCACTGTACAACATAAATGGAACCATGTACACAGTGGTCAACTTAATCGTCATAGTATATTGTTACAAACAGACACCTTTTGCCAGATATGTTCAAACATTTTACAACTTAATTTGATATCTTCATTTCAAGTCTGTGATTTAGGAAATGTGAAACTCACACGGTAACTATATGTAGCATCTGCCAGAAGTAGATTCCGCCACTGCCCACCATAACCCTACATCAAAGGTAACATCATATAAGGTCCGCATCGTCAAAAGTATAACTCCATGTGAAATACGCCTCGTCTATAACTCTATAAGACTTGACGAAACGCTTGCCTATACTGCCGACTTTGAAGTTATCTCGCACTTCGGGTCGAAACGCCTTAAAGCCTAACTGGGATTAGGAATATATTGTAGTTGAAAATGGACGAATACATGCCTTGACGTACTCTGTACGGATAGACTTATTCCTGCAAAGAACATAGAGTCTCCGACGGATTGAAACATTTTTTGCATATTGAAACGCTTGGGACTGTGTGTGCTATGAAATTACAACGAAACTAACATGGCCATCTGATAGGTGATGTTTTGTTTTGTTTCTCGTCCTGTTCTTCTCCCTTCTACAAACTGTACCCCTTTTTTTGGGGGGGGGGTGAGAGGCATATAGACTCTGGACGTTGGTTAGCAAGCTTACCGTCAAGAAAGTGTGCATGCGTGTGTCCTATTTTCTGATAAGGTGAAGATATACATGTCTACAAAGATTGTCTGAAAGTTTTATTCAGCACAACACCTACATAAATGTTTTGCAGCGGGAACCCTCGCAGGGTGTTGTTGAGGGAACTCTCCTATAAAAAATACTTTTAGCTGTGAAATGGTGCAGTGTGACCCATGCGTAGGCTATACTATAGGTCGATGATTACTTCTTCACGCAATGTTGTGCTAATTACTATTTTGACACCCTCCATAAATCTCAACATGAAAGATGATTAAGCTCTTTCTCAATGTTAATACAATGCACATTCACTGTCACAACGATGAGAATATTGCTATCAATACTACGCCATGTCTTATTGAAAATTTATAGTCTTAAATGTACCATTATCTGATGAGTCTATGTAATTAAAATGCATTATGAATAAAACGAAGCACAGGTAATGACCAAGTAGAAATGTACACTCGCATCCTAGCATCCTAATTACATTTGATGATCAAAACAAAATAAAACTGTTAGAAAACTGCTTATCTACTAGAGAGCCTGTTGATTTGTGATCTTAAGTCCTGCATCAGAATTGGCAATAAGTCACGTCAGGTAAGTGGAAATATCCCTTTCAAAATTACGCCGGAAACACACACTTTTTAAGTATAGCACGGTGATCCCACGGTGATGTCCACTTAAAGACTGAACTGGTAAAGTTAACTCATTGTTGAATAAATATGTCTACTTTCATCATGACTCAGTTTACTTAAAAAGAAACGGAATCCGTCCAAAATTTACGTGGATGAATTTGAAAAAGTTACAACGTCATTATTTGTTTAAATAAACATAGAATACTTACAGTAAGAAAGTTATAGAAATAATACTATGGGGATAGTTCTTACGTTCTTGACATTTTAAACACACAAATATGATCATCTTGTAGATTTAAGTACGCTAACACAAATAAAGTTAATAAATAGTGAATATTTGGCCAAAAATGTTAATTTACAGTATCGTTTAGCTCCATGTCTCTGAAAACACCTGGGGACAATTGCTAGCACACTTCCAAACTTTGGCTTACTTTCCGTTGCTATGCCATGGTACAATCAAAGAATTCAGAAAGTGAGTCATAATTCTAAGTTCTATCATTTATATTTTCTTTCTTTTATTGGAATATCAATGCATAAAATATGCAAATCACAGAGAGGGAGAACACGTAACAATATACACAACCCGGCAATTTAATGACTGTGGTGATTTCGGGCTCATCCGATTCAATTGAAACAAATATGTAAAGTTACAGTAGTCGCACACAAACATATAATATCTCATCGGGTAATAAATAAAAAAGGGGCAAGAATTGTCTTTCGAATTTGAAGTGTAGACTATCATAGCAAACATTAACAAAAGTACCTTTCATGAACGTACTTCGTAACGATATATATTTAAAAACAAGTATTTTCTTCCTTTGCTTAAATCATGATAACTGTGGTAGGCACTGCTTATTATTTGATATCGTCATAAAGAGGAACTAAATTATGAATATGTCTCTCATATTCAATATCACTATTATCCAATGTCGATGGATAAAAATGTCTTTCATATTCAATATCACTATTATCCATCGCCGATGGATATATAGTTTTTGAATATGTAGTTTCGCCAGTTGCGGCTGTGAAGAGAGGGATATCTCTTGAATATTCATGTTCAACTTTCTTCGAATATTTCCGTGAAACAAGCCAAAACAAGGAAATAATAATTAAGATTAGTAAAAGAACAAGCGTTATGAGTACTATAACGCCGACTAAGATACCTGTCATATTAGCGGTGGAGTCGGGAGTGATAATTCCATAGTCTGGAGTAGTGACTTTTGTCTGGTCCCGCGGAGAAGGTTCTTCCTTTGACATAGTGGGAGTCAATGAACTCTTTCTATCTGTAGTATATGGCGATGTCGCAAAAGTGACAGTACTGGTCTTAGTGATAGTAAGGTTAGTATTTCGTGTAACTTCCTCCGTCGTCGTGGAAGTTGATGGACTGTTTGTTGTTGAGGAAATTACACTCAAGATGATTCTCGTCTGGCATACCTTTTTGATTCTGCAACTAATCCGGCATCTATCTTTTGACTCCTTTATTTTTAACAACCCTGATCCTGAAAGGTAAATATTCGTGAATAATGAAGCTTTGATTTTAGAAAGAAGTTTTCTTAAGCGTCTCACACCAACTATGGAAAACTAAGAAGCTTTAGAGAGGACATGGGAAATGAAGATGTATCACACAGTATATCACGTAGGCTCGCTTACGTCAGACAAGAGTTATCATAGGCTGTATCACGTAATAAAAGCACGTACCTATGTATGTAGGCCTACATTCGTTATAAGTAGTATGTACGTATTGACTTTTATCAATGTAATTTGTTAATCTGTCCATATTTTACTTGTTCTGGGTTAAACTTTACCGAAATTTGACTAAATGAATACTTCCGTATCAATGTTATAGATAAGTAAAATATTTTACCCATCTTTTAAAGAGTGCTGCATCACATCTTTGGTAGTTTAAATATTTATGAATTTAAAATAATTTAAAATGTGTATTTTCATTCTTCTTCTGAATTGTATTTAAATGAATCACATATATGTTCAATGGGTTTAACGTGTATGATTGTTGTAATAATACTTACTGTTTGTGCAATTAGTATTCAACTTTGCAGCATCGTTTACACATCTGACTGTGATATTGTCATCGATGTTAACATTTACTGTACGTACTGCCTCATAATGTTGACTTCCAACACTGTTATGCAATACCTGCGAAGGCAAACAATGATTCCATAATCATGTCACCTCAAAAAACTACCTAAAATCTTGAGATTGGACTGTGTTTATAAATATAGGGATTGTGACAACATATGAAGAAATTTCCAACGGTATATAGGTACTAATTATGGAATCATAAAATATTTTAGATCAAATCGACAGAAATTAGTCCTGTTAGCATTGTAAGTCACTCTAGATAAAAATCAAATAAATATTCCGAAGTTTTACCTACCTTTAATTTTTCATTTTGAGTTAACTCTAATTGACACGAAGCGTTTTCAATTTGTAGGTTAAAGCATTTCAACTTCTCTGTTCCTTTATCATGCTGACAGCTACAGTCATAGATACCAGCAAGACTCTCATTAATGTTGTTAATATGTAGACTGGTGTTCATTTTGTCTCCGTGGGTGATGTCACTGACAAAGAAACTCTCCCCGCATTCTGAACACGATCCTGCATGCAGATATTTCACAGGACTTGTGCGGAATGCCCACAGACCTCTTACACAGTAAGCCTGTAACTCACACGACAAGGTTATGTATTGTCCAAGTAATCCATTAACAAAGTCGATATCATTCTTTTGAACGTAACCATCGCAATTCTCTTGCCCTTTTGCAAGGCAAAGAACAAATCCAAGGATAAAACATCTTTGAAAACCACTCCTGTCCATGTTGATTCTTCGTGTACTATAATGTGTTGATGTTTACTGCATAACGGGACACAAATATGACTTATAAATGGCAATCAATAAAATAGTTGCATCAAAACATTTGGAACAAATCCAAGGATACTAATTGTTTCCAAAGTTTTGTGGTATTCCATTTTGACAAATATCAGAATATGTAAACATTCAAACTGATTCAATTAAATTGCAAAGCAGGCATAAATATGATTTCCAATTTAAAGTATCACAATCTGTTAAAGCCTAAAGTACACAAGACAGATTGCTATATGAAAGATGATAAGGCCTATGCATATCCAAACAAAATGTTGAGAGAACCAGCAAATCCCGGGTCTAACAGAACAGAAAATGGAATATCATTATTAAAAATATTAGAAACGAGGATAAGGAATTCAGTCTGTCTCATAAGAAATCACGAAATCTAGCACATCTGCAGTTGACTGCTCTACGGAAATGTTGCACTTAATTCCAAAGTACGCATGTTGTTTGCGAGATATGAAAATTTCCAAAATCAAAAGTGAAAGAACTTATCGCTCAACGTCACTGTGTAGAATATTCATGAATATTCATTAAACGAAGGTAACATACATCTCTTTGATTTACTGTTTTATCTACATGATTGCCACAACACAATTGCTGTAGCTGCGAAAGTAATGCATATTCATTGATACAATCTTTATTATTTTTCACCAATTTTTAACAAATCAGTGTAGGTATTGCAGTAAATACGTAAAGGTCACTGTCGGCTGTCACATTTGACATCTTATTTTCAGTGTGAGAGAGTACACTGCTCATTTCAGAAGTCACAGTTCAGTGTGCCCAAACATGCTGCAGATTTTGTTATCCTTGTGAGCAAATATTTGGAATATTGAGTGGACTATTCCAACGATTGTTGAGAGCAGCTTTTTGTGACATATGACCATGGTAATGCAACAACATTGTCATCAGCGGACGGGTTTCATAACACTTTACTACAACGACATAATAACAAGGAGATAATACCCTCTTGAAAATAACAAAGGGGAATCTCTGAGTAGGCCTATATCTGTTCTCATATTAGACAAAATAGTACTATTAAATAGAACTATATAATAACAGTCAGTTGTTAAGTGCTGTTATTTCACCTTTTAACATCTCTTTGTAGTGTAATTCTCGTTAACTATTAGTTTTTCTTTCTATTTACGAAAGTTTGACTTAGCAACACAATAACAGTTCACTTCTCTCGTCAGAAATACCGTCGTACGACTCTGCAGTTGTCTTAATGTCAGTAAACAGCAAAGATGTAAACAATTCAACCATAAAAATAATACTTCCTTGTTTGTTTTCATGTGAAAAGGTTATAATTCCTCTCTCATTCAAATAGATACGCCAATATATTAATAAGACTGTTTTGGACATTTCAAACGCCCTCTTCACAACTTATTTGCGCAAAGATGGCGGAGAAGGATTATTATTCAATATGGATGACGAGGAGGAGCACAACACTCGTAGGGGAGTGGGACATGTCAGACTAAAGGAAGCAGATCGAAAAAAATCACCTTGAAACCGTCCTCACAAGTAGGACCCTGTGTACATTCCGTGTCACGAATTCCAGTACTTGAAATGTTTTAACTAAAATGCACTTTTCATATATTTTTGGCAAGATTTTTTAATTAAAGGGCATTGTCGTGCTACATGTTCTTAATTTCTCTGATAAAGTTCGTTTTTGTTCTAACTATCAAAGTAGCAACTTTTCATTATCAATATGGAAAAGGGTATATTTTATCAACGAAATGATGCACATCAAATTATTAAAGGTTTTTTTTTTAGGATTTCTGATGCGGTACAAGTTCCCCTGTTCTTTTCTCTTTATTAGACGAGTATTAAAAGATTGTGCGTCACAGTGGGACAGCAAACGTATATGTCAAGTATTAACGAGGTGGATGATTTGTAACCGGCGAGATACAGTATGCTCTGCTTTTTTTTTTTCTTAATACATTTTCAAGCAGTTTCGCTCTCAGCACGAAGAGGTGAGAATTTTGTGAATCACGAAATGTTATTTGAATTACCATTAACGTCATTTCGTGTAAAGAGTTATTTCTATCACAGGATGCATGAGACCGAAAGAGTCATCACCGAAACAGAAAGTGCAGTGTTGTATACATAATGAATACACGCAACAGAAACCTGAAGTAAAGAGATGCATATGCATCTTTGCACGTAATTATCCTGCGTGAATAGGCCTACTTGTGAAACACAATATGACACATACTGTCTATTTCCATCAATAGTATAGGATTCGGTACCAAATAGAATGTTTAGAGTTAGAAGTTCTCAAAGGGAAGCACCAGGGACGTGTCCCGGGCTCTTGTGGCCCTCTTCTGAATTCTCTTTTGCGCTTAATATTAATAATATAGCACAAAGATACTTTTCTTCGGAACATCAGACAGCAGTAATGAAGAAAACAAATATAACCACGCTTAGTACGCCCGTATTCCTTATCTTTTACCAATGTTTTTCTATACACCGGTATTTTAATATTGTAGCTTCGGTATATACCGCTACTTGTCTCATTGGCCTCTCTTCCAGATTATCTGCAACTGATGCTGCACTGCATGAAATCGTATGACTCATCACTAGAAAAGAAAGTGCATTTTTTAATACATTATGCACTTAACATAAGCCTGAGGTGAAAGTGTCTTAAATGTATCATTACAATACTAGTGCTTAATGCGAGGGACCTCTCTATCTATACTCCGCGGCACATTATTATCCCTGGGGTAGATTCTACTGGTGAACAACACTACGAACAAACTGCCTCTTTCCAACCAAGGATATAGGTCGGAAAATATCTCGAGTTAGCGTTAAGATATTTAGAGTCGTAGCTTTGCAGGGGTGTATCCAGGGAGGAGTCCCGTCTCCCGTCTTCTGATATTTCCTATAGACAATTACAATTAACTAAACACCTGATTTTTCTCTTATCAAGGAACACACAATCAGAATAACCACGTCTTTGCACGCGGGCTGTCCGCACGTTTTATCGATGTTTTCTTACACACCGCTATTTTAGTAGCTCCATTATCTACCGATTTTTGTTTCTATGGGTTCCTCTGCCTACAAGAACTGATACCACCATTGTAAATATAGTGCATGAGAACGTATGAATCATCACCAAAAAAGAAAGTACAGTGGTAAATATATTATGAAAGATCTACCCATAAACATGAAGTGAAAATAGTTAGTACTTTATCATTGTAATCGTTCAGTGTAGTCCGTATGGTCTTTGTATATACACCGCGGCACATAATTATCAAGCGTGTACTCGTGAGCTACAACTGCAACATAGGCCTATAATGTTTCTTTCCAATCATTTTGCAACACAGTCATGTACACTTTCTTTAATAACTTTCGCTGATATGGATTAAATTCGACTTTAAAATCATACATTTCTATATACTAAATCCCTCTCCCATTTCAGTTTGCGCTTTCCCCTGCTTATGACATAGTTCTATGACTTAACATTATAAACGAAGTCTACAACAGTTAGTATCTGCTTAGGAGCCCAATTCGATTGGGAGGCTTTAGACGATTTGTAAAATGTAACCAGTATGGAAGGGCACACTGGTGAGATACCCCTCATCTTTGAATTTCTAATTCGATATTAGGAATGCCAACAGTGATATATATATCACAACATCGTCTTGCACAGTAAAGGTAAGCATGGAGTGCGAATCCACAACATCAACGTCAGATTAGTTTGGTAAGCTGAGAACGTTAGTCTAGAAAAAGAAATTACGGAACAAATGACTTTCATCGAACAAAAACATTTTCTGGACAATAACCCAAAAAGGGAATGAGTGATCATTACCATATAAACACCATGGGTGCATAACCCATGGTGTATAAGTTGAACCCTAATGATTTTGGTTCTCATATCACTGTTTCATAAGGACCAAAACTTCAAATCCCCTCAATTTTCTTTCTTCAAATTTGATATGGTGATATCATTTGCACAAACTGATGTGCCTATATATAGGCTACTTTTGACATCATTATGAGAGAGTATGGCATATTGGCTTAGAAATTTTTTGTAAAGGATTTACGTGCAGGAATTTGTTTTTCATAAGGCCAAAGGTCATTTGAGGTCATCAGAGTGAAAAGTCCGTGTAAATACATACCTCGTGTTATGTATAGGAACCCCGGGTGAATAGATGGTCCCATTTTGTCATCACAGTCAAAATTAGGTTACTTGGGGTATTTTAGAGGTACCAGACTGATCATTTTAATTATGACGGATATTTGAGCTTACTGAATCATTAAACACCGTTTCAAAGTATTGCTAATTCCTCATTTTTTTAGTCAACTTTCTTACGTCTTACAGAACTAACGTGGCATCAGTAAGATGATGAAACTGATCAAAGACGTAACTATTTACTGTCTACTTAATTATATAGGAGTCAATAGTGAACCATACATTGTTTTATTACTGTAATCCGCTTTGCTGTATTACTTTAGTGATCTCAATTCACCCTTCCTATGATTTGATTTTTTGTCACTTTTTTGTCGTTATATTCCAACTGTGTTACAACCTCATTAAAAAAATAAAGTGTTATAAGTTGAAACAAAAGTAATGTTTTGTTATTTGTCTGAATGCCATTTTTTTCAAATATAATAATCTACGTTATTCAACAACTAGAGTTGTAGTGCCACGGAAGCAAGATGTCATTGTTGAGATACCCTTTGTTAATATATGAGTGGTTCCTGTTTCTTTACAACACTACCCATAAATATACAGATACCTTGCATCAATATACAAAAGGAGAATGTTTCTTTACAAAAGGCTTTGTAAATATACAGATACCCTGCATCATTATACATGCAAAGTAGAATGTTCTGTACAAAAGGCTTTGTAAATATACACCCACTGTCTGACTTTACAGAACCTGTTTGTATAATTATTATATGGTACTGTCAGTTTACCACATAGATCGTAGGTGAGTGGACTACCTTGTGTAGGTAAACAAAGCATAATTGTAGTTGTACAACCAGTCTCTGGAAACTAATTGACAGAGACACTGCTGTAAATTTACAGAAATTTTTTAACAGTGGGTTTGCTGTGCATTTTGCGCTACTTTTTCTACTTTGTCATTAACGTTCCTGTCTTCCATTTCACAGACAGGAGCAATTTATATTGCTTCGTCGAACGTAAGACTATCCTGCAACAACAGCTTTCTCTGAGTTGCCGCATTACCTAGACCACAAACAAATATGTCCTTTAATGCTTTTGATAGAAAGGATCCAACTGACATGTAGATGCAAGTGTCTTCAGGTCAGTAGGGTAAAATGGTTATTCCGCCTTGAACTTCAGGTGAAACTTAAATCGCTCGGCTATAACCAAGGGTTTCGGTGTTAAGTGGTCTTTTAATGTTTTGACTAGTTTATCGTAAGACTTATCCGACGGATTATACGACAATGATAAAGTTTTTAATAAGCCATACGTCTTAGATCCGATAAGACTAAAACATACTGCAACCTTAATGTCGTCTTTGACACTATTTGCCAAGAAGAACTGTGTCTCCTTGCATAGCTTGCAAAGTCCTCATTGGTTGAATCACATTATTCAATTTTACCAATCAAAGCCATTATAAAAATGTTGGAACGAGTTAAGAATAAAATTCCAAGAGTTTTAAGAAGCTCCTCGTTGCCAATGAAATACGCTGGTGTATCGACCATAAAGTATATATAAACGTGGGTTAAAGCTACAAAATATGAAAGAACTCCATAATTAGAGGAAGCGGGTATTTTATTGAACTGTATTGTACAAGTGCAAGTGAACAACTTTATTTATAGAAATTAACTTAATGTAAGAACAAAGAAATGTGCATGTATGACTGAGTAGAAATTATATTTATAAGAATTGTAGAACAGAAAATCATACTTGGCATAGACTTGAACAAATGCTTCAAGTCATTCTGTTCAATATACTACATTCACTGTACAACATAAATGGAACCATGCATTAGTCAATTTAATCGTCGTAGTAAATTGTTCCAAACAGACACCATTTGCCAGAAATGTTCACATCATTTTAAAATTTAATTTTATATCTTCATTTCAAATCTGTGATTTAGGAAAATTAAAACACACGGCAACTATGTATAGCGTCTGCCGCAAGTAGTTTCCGCCACTGCCCTTCATAACCCTACACATCAAAGGTGACATCATATAAGGTCCGCATCGTCAAAAGTATAACTCCGTGTGAAATACGCCTCTTCTATTACTGTATAAGACTTGACGAAACGCTCGCCTTTACTGCCGACTTTGAAGTTATCTTGCACTTCGAGTTGAAACGCTTTAAAACATCATTGGGATTAGGAATATGTTGTAGTTGAAAATGGACGAAAACATGCCTTGACGCACCTTGTACGGATAGACTTATTCCTGCAAAGAACGTAGAGTCTCCGACGGATTGAAACATTTGTGTGCATATTGAAACGCTTGGGACTGTGTGTGCAATGAAACCAAAACGAAACTAACATGGACATCTTATAGGTGATGTTTTGTTTTGTTTTGTTTCTCTTCCTGTTCTTCTCCCCTCCTACAAACTGTTCCCCCTATTTTTGGGGAGAGAGGCATATAGACTCTGGACGTTGGTTAGCAAGCTTACTGTCAAAAAAGTGTGCATGCGTGTGTCTTATTTTCTGATCAGGTATAAGTATACATGTCTACAAAGATTGTCTTAAAGTATTATTCAGCACACCTACATATCAGTTTTGCAGCGGGAACCGCTGCAGGGGTGCTGTCGAGGGACCTCTCCTATAAAAAATACTTTTAGCTGTGAAATGGTGCAGTGTGACCCATGCGTAGGCTATACTCTAGGTCGATGATTACTTCTACACGCAATGTTGTGCTTATTACTATTTTGACATCCTCCATAAATCTCAACATGAAAGATGATAAAGCAGACTTAATGCAAATGCAATGAACTTTGACTGTCACAATGATGAAAATATTGCTACTAATACTACACCATGTCTTATTGAAAATGTATAGTCTGAAATGTACCATTATCTGATGAGTCCATGTAATTAAAATGCATTATGAATATGATGAGGCACAGGTAATGACCAAGTAAAATGTTAACTCGCCTCCTAACATCCTAATAACATTTAATTATCAAAATAAATAAAATAAAAATATTAGAAAAAATCTACTAGAGAGCCTGTTGATTTGATTATATCTAAAGTCCTGAATGAGAATTGGCAATACGTCACGTCAGGTACGTGGAAATATCCCTTTCAAAATTACGCCGGACATACAAACTTCTATAGCATAGCACGGTGATCCCATTTATGGCCACCTATAGACTGAACTGGTAAAGTTAACTCTTTGTTGAATAAATATGTCTACTTTCATCATGACTCAGTTTACTTAAAAAGAAGCGGAATCCGTCCAGAATTTACGTGGATGAATTTTAAAGAGTTAAAACGTCATCCTTTTTTATATAAACATTAAATACTTACAGTAAGAAAGTTAAAGAAAGAATATTATGGGAACAGTTCTTACGTTCTTGACATTTAAAACACACAAATATGACAATCTAGTAGATTCAAGTACGCTAACACAAATAAAGTTAATAAATACTGAATATTTGGCCAAACGTGTTAATTTACAGCATCGTTCAGCTCCATATTTTTTTTAAAAAACACTTGGGGACATTTGCATGCACACTTCCAACTTTGGCTTACTTTCCGTTGCTATGACATGGTACAATCAAATAATTCCGAAAGTGAGTCATAATTCTAAGTTCTATCCATCCTTTATATTTTCTTTCTTTTATTGGAATATCAATGCATAAAATATGCAAATCACAGAGAGAGAACACTCCACAATATACAAACCCGGCAATTTCATGCCTGTGGTGATCTCGGGCTCATCCGGTTCAATTGAAACAAATATGTAAAGTTACCGTAGTCGTACACAAACATATAATAATTCCTCGGGTAATTAATAAAAAAAGGGGCAAGAATTGTCTTTTGATTTTGAAGTGTAGACTTTCATAACAAACTTTAACAAAGTACCTTTCATGAACGTACTTCGTAACGATATATATTTATAAAACAAGTATTTTCTTCCTTTGCTTAAATTATGATCACTGTGGTAGGCACTGCTTATTATTTGATTTTGTCATAAAGAGGAACTAAATTATGAATATGTCTCTCATATTCAATTTCACTATTATCCATCGTCGATGGATATATAGTTTTTGAATATTTAGTTTCGTCAGTTGCGGCATTGAAGAGAGGGATATCTCTTGAATTTTCATGTTCATCTTTCTTTGAATATTTCCGTGAAACAAGCCAAAACAAGGACATAATAATTAAGATTAGTACAAGAACAAGCGTTATGAGTATTATAACGCCGACTAAGATACCTGTCGTATTAGCGGTGACCTTTCTTCCAGATTTATTCTTCATCACGGAGGTCGATAGACTGTTTCTATCTGTAGTGTATGGCGATGTCGGAAAAGTGACAGTACTGGTCTTAGTGATAGTGAGTTTAGTTCTTCGTGTAACTTCCTCCTTCGTCGTGGAAGTTGATGGACTGTTTGTTGTTGAGGACTTTACACTCAAGATGATTCTCGTCTCGCATAAGTTGTTGATTATGCAACTAATCCGGCATCTATCTTGTGATTTCTTTATTTTTAACAACCCTGATCCTGAAATGTAAATATTCGTGAATAATGAAGCTTTGATTTTAGAAAGAAGTTTTCTTAAGCGTCTCACACCAACTATGGAAAACTAAGAAGCTTTAGAGAGGACATGGGAAATGAAGATGTATCACACAGTATATCACGTAGGCTCGCTTACGTCAGACAAGTGTTAACATAGGCTATCTCACGTAATAAAAGCACGTACGTATATACGTAGGCCTACATTCGTTATAATTAGAATGTACGTATTGACATTTAGCAATGTAATTTGTTAATCTGTCCATATTTTACTTGTTCTGGGTTAAACTTTACCGAAATTTGACTAGATGAATACTTCCGTATCAATGTCATAGATAAGTAAAATATTTTACCCATCTTTTAAAGAGTGCTGCATCACATCTTTGGTAGTTTAAATATTTATGAATTTAAAATAATTTAAGATGTGTATTTTCATTCTTCTTCTGAATTGTATTCAGTGATTCACACATATATTCAATGGGATTTACGTGTATGATTGCTGTAATAATACTTACTGTTTTTGCAATAAGTATTCAGCTCTGCAGCATCGCTTACGCATCTGGCTGTGATATTGTCATCGGTATTAACATTTACTGTACGTACTGCCTCCTCATGTTGGCTTTCAGAACTGTTATCAAATACCTGCGAAGGCAAACAATGATTCCATAATAATTTCACCTCACATAACTACCTAAGATCTTGGGAGTGGAATGTGTTAATGAATATAGAGATCGTGACAACATATGAAGAAATTTGCACGGTATAGGTAATAATTATGGAATCATAAAATATTTTAAATCAAATAGACACAAATTGGTCATGTAAGCATTGAAAGTCACTCTAGATAAAAATCAAATAAATATTCCCAAGTTTTACATACCTTCACTTTCTCATTTCGAGTTAACTCCAGTTGACACGAAGCGTTTTTAATTTGTAGGTTAAAACATTCCATCCTATCTGTTTGATTCCCATACTGACAGTTGCAGTCATAGATACCAGCAAGAGTCTCGTTAATGTTATTAATATGTAGACTGGTGTTCATGATGTCTCCATTGATGATGTCAATGACAGAGAAACTCTCTCCACATTTAGAACACGATCCTGCACTCAGATATTTCACAGGACTTGTACGGAATGCCCACAGACCTCTTTCACAGTAAGACTTAAAATCACAGGACAATGTTATGTTTTGTCCAAGTACTCCATTAACAAAGTCGCTATCATTCCTATGACTGTAACCTTGGCAAGTCTCGTCCCCTTTTGCAAGGCAAAGAACAAATCCAAGGATAAAACATGCTTGAAATCCACTCCTGTCCATTTTGATTCCTCATGAACTTAAATGTGTTGATGTTAACTGCATTACCGGAAACAAATATGAATCAATAAAATAGTTGCACCAAAACATTTGGAACAAATCCAAGGATAATAATTGTTTCCAAAGTTTTGTGGTGAATATGTAAATATCAAATTGATTCAATTTAATTGCAAAGCAGACATAAATATGATTTCTAATTTAAAGTATCGCAATCTGACAAAAGCCTAAAGTACACAAGAAAGATTGCTATATGAAAGATGAGAAGGCCTATGTATATCAAAACAAATTGTTGAGAGCACCAGCAAATCCCTGGTCTAACAGAACAGAAAATGGAATACCACTCTTCAAAAATTAGAAATGAGGATAAGGAATTTAGTCTCAGTCTCGTAAGAATTAAAGAAATCTAGCACATCTGCAGTTGACTGCGCTGCGGAACTGTAACACGTAATTCCCAAGAACGCATGTTGTTTGCGAGATATGAAATGTTACCAAATCAAAAGTGAAAGAACTTATTGCTAAACGTCACTTTGTAGGGTATTCATGAATATTCATTAACGAAGGTAACACATCTCTTTGATTTACTGTTTTATCGGCATGATTGCCACAACATAATTGCTGTAGCTGCGAAAGTAATGCATATTCATAAATACAATTTTTATTATTTGCACTAATTTTTAACAACTCAGTGTAAGTATTGCAGTAAATACGTAAAGGTCAGCTGTCACATTGGACATCTTACTTTCAGTGTGAGAGAGTACACTGCTCATTTCAGAAATCACAGTACAGCGTGCCCAAACATGCTGAAAATTTGTTATCCTTTTGATAAAATATTTGGAATATTAAGTGGACTATTTCGAAAAAGGTTCAAAGCAGCTCTTTATGACATATGACCATGGTAATGCAACAATATTTTCTTCAACGGACGAGTTTCATAACACTTTTCTACAACGACATTATAACAAGGAGGTAATACCCTCTTGAAAATAACAAAGGGAATCTCTGAGTAGGCCTATATATCTGTTCTCATATTAGACGAAATTCTCTCTGAGTAATAGTTAATAGAAGTGCTGTTATTTCACCTTTAAACATCTCTTTGTAGTGTTATTCTCGTTAAGTATTAGTTTTTCTTTCTATTTACGAAAGTTTGACTTAGCAACACAATAACAGTTCACTTCTCTCGTCAGAAATACCGTCGTAGGCCTCTGCAGTCATCTTAATGTCAGTGAACAGCAAAGATGTAAACAATTCAACCATAGAAATAATACTTCCATGTTTGTTTTCATGTGAAAGGTTATAATTCCTTTCTCATTCGAATAGATTCGCCAACATATTAATAAGACTGTTTTGGACATTTCAAACCCCCTTTTCGTAACTTATTTGTGCAAAGATGGCGGAAAAGGATTATTATTCAATATGGATGACGAGGAGGAGCACAACACTCGTAGGGGAGTGGGACATGTCAGACTAAAAGAAGCAGATCGAAAAAATCACCTCCAAACCGTCCTCACAAGTAAAACCCTCTGTGCATTCTGTGTCTCGAATTCCAGTACTTGAAACGTTTTAACTATCATGCACTTTTTATATATATTTGCTAAGAATTTTTAATGAAAGGGCATGGTCGTGCTACATTTTCTTAATTTCTCTTATAAAGTTCGTTTCTGTTCTAACTATCGAAGAAGCACCCTTTCATTATCAATATGGCAAAGGGTATATTTCATTAAAGATATGATGCACATTAAATTATTAAAAGCGGCTTTTTTTAGGTTTTCATAAGACTGAGGCGGTACAAGTGCCCCTGTTCTTTCTCTCTTTATTAGACGAGTATTAAACATCGTGCGTGACATTGGGACAGCAAACATATTTGTGAAGTATTAACGAGGTGGATGATTTGTAACCGGCGAGATATGCTCTGCTTTTTTTTCTAAATACATTTTCAAAGCAGTTTCGCTCTCAGCACGAAGAGGTGATAATTTTGTGAACAATGAAATTTAACCTGAATTACCATTAACTACGTTTCGTTTAAAGCGTTATAACTATCATAGGATGCATGAGACCGTGTGACTCATCACCGAAATAGAAAGTGCTGTGTTGGATACATATTGAATACACGCAACACAAACCTGAAGTAAAGAGATCTTAATTCTAGCATTGCTATCATTTGCTACTGATTAGCACTGTAGTGATCTCTGCCTATACATCTGGGTACGTAATTATCCCGCGTGTAGGTCTAGTTGTGAAACACAATAGTGAACATATTGTATATTTCCAATGAATTTTATAGGAATCGTTACCATATATAATGAGTCAGAACTTCTCAGAGGGGGGCGTGGGTGTTGAGGGATGTGAACCGGACCATTGGGCCCCTGATCTGATTTATTTTCCCGCATAATATTAAAAATATAGCTACTAAGATACTTTTTCTCAGAAAAACATACATCAATTATGAAGAAAAAGATAAAAACTCGCTTTGTACGCCCGTATTCCTTACCTTTACCGATGTCTTTCTAAACGCCGGTATTTTGGTATTGTAGCTTCGGTATATACTGATACTTGTCTCATTGGCCTCTCTTCCAGAAAATCTGCAACTGTTGTTGCAGTGCATGAAACCGTATGACTCATCACCAGAAAAGAAAGTGGAGAGTTGAATATATTATTAATACACTTAACATAAACCTAAATTGAAAGTACAATTCTACTGTTCAATGCAAGGGACCTCTCTATCTACACTGCGGTACATGATCATCCCTGGTGTAGGTTCTACTGGTTAACTACAATACTGCCTCTTTCCAACCAAGTTTATAAGTCGGAATATAACTCGAGTTATAGTTACAATGTTTAGGGTCATACCTTTTCAGGGTCGCATCTAGGGAGGGTCCCGACAACCGAACACGGACACCTATTCTGAGGTTTCCTATTGGCAATTAAATTTAACTACAAACCTAATTTTTCTCTTATCAAGAAACACACAATCAGAACAACCACGTTTTTGCTTGCGGGCTTTTGGCACATTTATCGATGTTTTCTTACACACCGCTATTTCGTATTTTAGTAACTCCATTACCTACCAATATCTTGTCCGTTCTACCGAAATTGGTTTCCCTGGGCTCCTCTGCCTACAATTACTGATAGAACAATCATTAATAGAGTGCACGTATGAATCATCACAGAGAAAGAAATTACAATGGTAAATATATTATGAAAAATCTATCCATAAAAATGAAGTGAAAATATTTAGTACTTTATCATTGCAATCCTTCAGTGTAGTCCGCATGGTTTTTGCATAAACACCGCGGCACATAGTTATCAAGCGTGCACTCGTGAACTGCAAATGCAGCATATAATGTTTCTTCAATCATTTTGCAACACATGTTCACTTTCTTAATTACTTTCGCTGATATTTGATTCAATTCGACTTTAAGAACATACATTTCTATATCCTCCATCCCCGTCACATTTCAGCTTGCACTTCCCCCTGCTCTTAACATAAATTAATGTCATAAAATTATAAACGAAATCTACAGCAGTTCGATTGGCCGGTTGTCAAGATTTGGAAAATGTAACCAGTATGGAAGGGTGTACTGGTGAGATACCCCTCATCTTTGAAATTTGAATTCGATATAAGGAATGCTGACAGTGATATATATCACAACATCGTCATGGACAGAGAAAGTAAGCATGGAGTGCACATTTTGCCAGAACTCCACAACATCAACGTCATATATCAGTTGGGTAAGCTGAGAATGCTAGTCTTTTGAACAATTTTACGGAACAACTGACTCTCATCAAGCAAGAACATTGCAATTCATTTGGGGTGGGAGCAGTTCCCGGAACAATCGCAGCATATTGCCCGGGTATCATATGGGGGCTGCAACCCCCAACGCCCACCCCCATCCCCACTTTCCCACATCTTACATCTAGTTATATTGTCTCTTACGATTGTCTAGAGAAAGAAACTTATCATTATCTCTATAAGAATTATTAAAGCTTAAGTATAGACATGCGTTAATATTTCTCTCTTCTTACTCACTTTTCTAAGTTTTAGATTTGATATTATTTATGTTTTTTCTTTACTTTGTACATTTTCATTGTGAACATCGAGAGCATGTATTTACACAGTTATGGATACAAATAAAGTTGGAATCGAAGCAAATATTGTTCGTATCAAGTTTAAAACTTTTGTATGACAAACTTACAAGTTATGTCCACCTACCCAATGACATGTTAAGAAAAGATTGAGTTCTTAGCAGTTCCGTTGTCCTTGTTGTTAACTTGAAAAATGTTTGCCTTAATTAATCGATGCAATGATTTTGCGATAACGACAACTGTTATGGAGTTCTAAGATTCATGTATAGGTTTGCTATTGCTAGTAACTACGTAATGATACACTCCATCATCCAAAGTTTCTTGATCCGGTTGACTAGCTATGTTAGATCTCTCGTGCTCAGTAGATCCATCTCTTTCCTTTCCTTCTTCAAATCCTTCATAAATAGGATTTATCCATTCTTCCTTCTCTGCGGAACGCTTTCGCTTGCCCTTCAAAATTTTCAGCAATAAAACAAGTACAATGAAAATAAGAATGACAATGAAAGCTGCGAGTATGACCACAAAGATCATAGTAGGAGACATTGTGACAGCTGTTGTGGAGTCGGGAGTGATAATTCCATCGTCTGGAGTAGTGACTTTTGTCTGGTCCCGCGGAGAAGGTTCTTCCTTTGACATAGTGGGAGTCAATGAACTGTTTCTATCTGTAGTATTTGGCGATGTCGCAAAAGTGACAGTACTGGTCTTAGTGATAGTGGGTTTAGTACTTTGTGTAAAATCCTCCTTCCTCGTAGAAGTCAATGAACTCTTTCTATCTGTAGTATTTGGCGATGTCGCAAAAGTGACAGTACTGGTCTTAGTGATAGTAAGGTTAGTATTTTGTGTAACTTCCTCCGTCGTCATGGAAGTTGATGGACTGTTTGTTGTTGAGGAAATTACACTCAAGATGATTCTCGTCTCGCATAAGTTGTTGATTATGCAACTAATCCGGCATCTATCTTCTGATTCCTTTATTTTTAACAACCCTGATCCTGAAATGTAAATATTCGTGAATGATGAAGCTTGATTTTAGAAAGAAGTTTTCTTAAGCGTCTCACACCAACTATGGAAAACTACGAAACTTTAGAGAGGACATGGGAAATGAAGATGTATCCCACAGTATATCACGAAGGCTCGCTTACGTCAGACAAGTGTTAACATAGACCATATCACGTAATAAAAGCACGTACGTATGTACGTAGGCCTACATTCGTTATGATAAGTATGTACGTATTGATTATTATATTGCATAGTAATTAATACGTACGTACGTAGTAATCATCACGTACGTACGTAATAATAATTACGAACGTATGTAGTAATCATCACGTGCGTGCGTCATACATAGTACGTACGTACGTACGTAATAAATAACACTTACGTACGTGATATTCTTACATACGTATGTAGTACTATTACGTACGTACGTAATAAACAAAAACTTACCATGTCCTCTCTAGAGCTTCGTAGAAAACAAATATAACTACAAGAAGTATTCTATATTCATTCCGATATATTTGACAGTGTCTTAATGTCTTTATATAAATCAGACGGAAGTCTTAATTTATCCATTGTATTCATTGTTTCAATTAGCAATGGGTAGTGTTAACATAAACCACGCACAATCTACCCTGTCCATTGTGCAATATAAGTCGAATCAAATTATCCCAGACCAACACTGGTTCTTGTTATCTTATTGATCCAGGAGTAGCATCCGATGAGAACTTGAAAGCAAATCCAACCACTGACCAAACTAAGGGTACTTTTGCAAATACCTAAAAGGCTGGTGAAACGTAACCTGGACGGATACAGTTGTTTTGGACGTTTACTGTCAATATACCGTAAAATTGCAAACGAGATTTATGCAACTTCCATCAGATAACTCGATTCTTTCCATATTTCAGTATATGCAATGGCCAAATTTATTTAAAAAAAAGTAGATACCACGATTTAGTAAATTCTCTGAAGAGAGACGTGAAACGAGACGTACACCATTTACACTGCGATCCTTACTCTATACATATTTGAATTATCAAATATGGTGTTAATATGATACTTTGTTTGAGTACCTTCCAATATTGTATTATTTCTAGTGTAACATAAAATTACATAACATATCATAAAGCGAGGGGAAATATTCTGACTCAGTAATCATATCTCAAAGCACTCCTTCTAGTTTTACAATCCCATCACTAATAGTTAAGACTAACACTTTAACTTTAACAACTACATAAAGTAAACAAGTCACTTGACTCTTTTCTTCACTCTTAAACATTTGAGCAATTGTTCTTTACCAACTCTGGATACATATGTATCCAACCAATTTGAGCAACATTTTGTCCCAAAACAATGAACATACAGCCTACATGTTTGACCAATTTGTCAACTTTAAGCAATGTAATTTGTTAATCTGTCCATATTTTACTTGTTCTGGGTTAAACTTTACCTTAATTTGATTAGATGAATACGTCCATATCCAATGATATAGATGGGATAACATAATTTGCCCAACTTTTATAGAGTGCTGCATCGCATCTTTGTACTTTAAATATTTATTAGTTTAAAATAATTTAAGATGTTTATTTTTCGATCTTCTTCTGAATTGTATTCCATGAATCACACATATATATATATTCAATTGGATTAACGTGTATGATTGATGTAATAATACTTACTGTTTGTGCAATTAGATTTCAGCTCTGCAGCATGGCTTACGCATCTGGCTGTGATATTGTCATCGGTATTAACATTTACTGTACGTACTGCCTCCTCATGTTGGCTTTCAGAACTGTTATCAAATACCTGCGAAGGCAAACAATGATTCCATAATCATTTCACCTCAAATAGCTACCTACGATCTTGAGAGTGGACAGTGCTAATGATTATAGGGATCGTGACAACATATGAAGAAATTTGCACGGTATAGGTAATAATTATGGAATCATAAAATACTTTATATCAAAGAGACAGAAATTGGCCATGTAAGCATTGAAAGTCAAGTTTTACCTACCTTTACTATTTCATTTTGAGTTAACTCTAATTGACACGAAGCGTTTTCAATTTGTAGGTTAAAGCATTTCACCCTATCTGTTCCATTATCATGCTGACAGTTGCAGTCATAGATTTTTTTATTTTTTTTTATTTATAAAATGCTAAAGTGAACAATAGCCCATGCAGATTGACAGAAGTCAAGACCAAATATAGACAACAGGGTACTATAAAGGAAATCCAC
>JAIPMN010060451.1:0-11729 GCA_020650975.1 Apostichopus californicus
TGTAGCCTATATCTTAAAGTTATCATATGTACTCCTATATGTTACCTGTCGTGTGGGTGTTTACAACGTAAGGCAATGACAAGAATTTTGCATTTTATTTTATCTTTACTTCCGATATTTGGAACAAATATATGGTGAATCATGTTCTAACCTTATTTCCAACCAATCATGATACTTAAAAGCATTCTCATTTCATCGTCAAGTTAATCAAATTTTCTTAACAAAATATACTTTTTTTTTCTTATCAATTCATAGCGTAAGTTTGTTGTGAAGGTATATACTGTTTGTGAGGGTACGTAAATATTTTCGGGAGCATTATTAGATTACGCACCTGAATCACCTAATGCATCGCCGAACTATTTTTATGGCATTATGAATAATTATTGAGTTATGACATGAAAAAGAGAACATGATTAAATACGCTCTTACTTTATTTAGTGTTATTCACGTGTACGTCTGGCAGGCAAATATTAAAACCAATTAAATAAACATTCAAAAAAATTAGATTAAACAAATTGAAGTGTCCTATAATGTATGTTAGGAGAGCAAGTTCTAATCCAATGCTTTCTTAGAAAACACACACTCAGACAAAATTAGGCACTACAGGAAGATGCTCGGCAGTGATTGACAACAAGACACGGGGAAGATAGAATTAGCGCAAGTAATTCATATTCGGTGCCATAGACATGAAAAACTGCCAATTTACGATATCATATTGAAATGTTTGCGAATGGTGTGCTGCACATGATTGAACATTAGAGCTACTATATAAATTACCGTGTGTTGCTCATACGCTGCAAAAAATCCAAGATGCAGTAGGTTTTGGTTTCCCGAAAGGGAAAACTATACGGAGTTACTCTAACCGACTTGTAAAATTGTGAGGGGGACCGCGGACTACAAAGTCGGCAATGAATATAACGCGGATCGCAAAGTTGGTAATTACTATTACGGTTAGATTCGTCCAACACGGCAGCATACAAAAACGCTGTCCTCAAAGCCGAAGACTTCGTTGTTTGGCCAGGTGACGGCAGGCCGTCTTTTCTCAAAACGATAGTGCTACTACTAAAATCGTAGGGTCTGCACCGTTTGTCAATGTTAGGTAGAATAAAATTATCAAAGAAACATTAAAATTGTACTTGGTACTATTAAATTAGTAAATGTTGATAATGTAATGTAGTTAACATGTCTTTAATGTTAAATATGTTGTGTTTGACACAGAAATTGTTAACTCCATATACAATAGTCCATGTACACGAAGCTTTGGTTAGTACCATTATTTGATAGGGGTCACGTAAGTTGACTTTAAATAAAAACAAAAAAGAAACTATATAAAACGAAAATAAGTGATTGCATGGCACAAGACGTATAAAGGAATACACATATATTGATGTATCATGTAATGAAGTTTTCATTCGACTTCTCAAAAATGTATATTATATGTCAACAGGCTTACGCATAACGAGTAGAACCCCTGACATCTTACGCGGTACAAATTAATCAGGTCACACATCCGGAGTCTATGCATGCTACGTTCTTCAATACCGCCCTTATTTATATCCTTTCATATATAAATATAAATATTTCATACTGTAGTTTTGATTTTCATATCTGTCGCTACGATCAGACTAACCGTCTTTCTCTTAATGTTGTGACGTCATCGTAAATATGCTCACAATCCTGATGGGCCACGACCAGCTTGTTCAACGTAACAGAGCATAATATGGTATAGTGTTGTATACACACATACAGTTGTGTATAAAAGCATGTACGATATAACTGCACAAGAATAAAGTTCACGTTCTCGCGAAAGCATTTTAACTTCTTCTACATTAGCATTTGTTAAAGATTGTAAAGTAAGCACAGAATGCTAGTCATCTTCGGAAGTAATCCCCGAAAAACAAAACCCAAGAGCTGATCGGCTTGAAGACAAAGATAGCCATGTATAGGATCATCACATGATCTCACCCTTATGTCGATATGGGTGTTTGAACACAATCATGGACCCTAAAAAGTTTGCTATAAACCATTCCTCTTTTTTTTTCGTTGGACCAGAAAGAAAATAAACCCTAACTGTCTTTTTGTAAGCCATTTGTTGATATTTCCTGATACGTCGGAGTACATGTAATGTTGGCTTATATGTACCTGTCAATGTATCTCAACGCTTCGTCAAAAAATGTTACCTGGCGTTTGGTATTGTGACTTAATGTAGTCCGAAAAGAGAAGAAAACATTTCCTATTCTCGTCATGTTTCTATAGCTATGCAGGTGTAGACTGGTATTCACCTTCAAAATATGCTTAATGTCTTGAATGACCATTTTAATCTATATTGATGATGACGTCAGCTCCTCGATGCAGGTCTAAATGTTAGTCCTTAATGTTTTATCAATTCTTACCACTAGAACAAACCATTCTATAGCACGTAAAATAACAGAGCACCCTTGGAAATATCTGGACTGTTAGCTTAGCAAACATTCCAAATGTATCACATTCCAAGGATAAATCCCCCCAGAAGATTATTATACGAAATAAAGCTTCTCAATAAAATCTACCGTGATGACGTCACATACCTCCTACTGGGATCAACTACCCTGGAATAATCGAAGGTTTAGCCATACGATACAATTAATCAACCATATATCCAGTTAGGAACAGCATATTGAGATCGGGTTTTGAATGAACAGTGTGAAATATATTTCTAATCATTACAAGTGTCACATTGCCTGCCAATCGAATATCCATTTAAAATAAAATTTAAACATGATTAAATTACTATAAGCTAAGATCAATTTACAATTGCATCAATTACTGTTGTAACAGATTTACATCCTCGAGATAATGCCTGCTAAGACAAAACGTGGCTCGCCTAAATGATCATACAGAAAATGTCTTGAAGTTGTCGTTTTTAAAGGCATGTCATGTTACCATACTAAAGGAACATATCTGCCGCACAGGTGTAAGATATTGCCTAAACTATTACTTTCACATTAATGTATGAGATAATGCTGTCCTGTAGCACGCAGGGACACTTACTATTTTTCATATCTTTTCTTTTTCATGTTTGCTTTTCTGTTTTTAACCAACTGGAAAAGAACGTTTGAGCTTCATGTTCTTTACATCCTATTCCTATACAACGTGAATGAAGCAAGAATGCTTTTCAGCGCAAACGTACACGCACGCAATTAGAAATTCGTCAACACTACATAAATCCGTAAGTAACTTTTTACTGCACCTTCACTTTATCATTCACCCCTTCTTCTTTTTTTTTTGAAACACGAAAACCTTCAAACGGCCTTCATAAAATGATGTGTACACTTCCGATCTGGAGGCATACATGTTCTTCATAAACGTGTAGTTGAAATTTAAGATAGGTTGAAATTTAAGATAGGTTGACAAGTGAAATTAAAACAAAAAGCGAGAGGCATTTACGGTAAATAAATTAAAGTCCGTTAGTCATGGTTTTACCTCTGAGCCTTTATATATGTTCTGGCCATTTTAACGGTTCACATCAATGGACTTGCATGATACTTAAACAGCAGTTATAGGAAGGATGGAATTGTCACATCTCTCTCAATGACTCCCATATCTTCGTATTAGTTACCTTTCTTTATTCCGTTATTGATGCAGTACTTCTAAAGTCGTAAATATGTTTCCCTTATTTCTGAGCAGTCAACAACTTATTATGGCTAAATTAATTCTCAAAGTTTGATACATTGAATACGCAGTTTAACTGCTTATCGTGCTCCTCAAAAGAGCCCCTATAGCCAGATTTTCATATTTGGAGGAGGGTGCCGGGCTTGGGGTGGGGAGGGGCGCAAATGTTGGCACATGCATGACTCCACTTAATACAAGGCATCATTGGTCGTGACCCGCCGAACACTGCCGACTGCCAGTCGGGAAAACGCTACATGTTCAGTTTTCCCGACTGAAGCCGACGCGAAATCTTGATCAGTCGTAGTCATAAGTGCACTGTCCGACACTCAGCCCGACACTGTCCGACACTGCCCGACTATCCACGACTTTCAAAGTAACGACGGTAGAGTTGAGTCGGGCTGCGATCAGTTGGGCAGTGTGTGGTGGTCTTTAAAAGGGAACTAATCCAGTTATAAAATATTGTTAGAAAAAGTATAACTGCTATAGGGTTGAGTAACCACGACATATCATGTAGGGCTTAACTTTAAAGCCAGCTAACTCCCCCCCCCCCCTCCCTCTCGCTACCCTGCTGATGCGATTCGGGAATAGAAACAACACGAAAAACAATATATGTTACACGTGCTTCAACACTTTGCTCACTCTAACCCAACCCTCCCCCACCCCTCCTCCCCACCCTCCTTCTCCCTTTCGTACCGAGAGATCTAAGTTGCGTGCAATGCTCTACGCCTCTCGAGAAATAAATTACTGATTAAATGAACCCAAAGTAAACGTCTATTTTCTTACTTACTTGAGGCGAATTTTCCATCAAACAATGTTTTTTTTTAATTGAAAAAGTCCTAGACGTACAAGATCGCTTGTCGTTCACCTCTCTCAAACCAATTAAAACAATGAAGACCGCATCTATTTCTCCCTCACTTTGATATTTTCATATGATTATTATTTGGAGGTCCTCTTTGAGATGAGCAGAATGTGCTTTTGGCTTGTACCGGTCAAGTTACGTTTAGTCCTGGGATGTGTTATACATCTCTGCAAACAGTATCTATGTTCTTCCTCGTTCTGCAATGCCAAAAGCAGACTCTAGCTTTGATTCTCAACAATCCAATGGCATTTTTCTGCAATGCCGAAAGCAGACTCTAGCTTTGATTCTCAACAATCCAATGGCATTTTCGAGGAGATCTGAACGTGAAATTGTAGCGATGCTACAATCAGGTTATAGCCAAAAGAATTATTTGCTCTTTCCAAACTTTATGATGATAAGTTGCTTTCAATAACAGCAGCAATTGTCTTGAATTCTTACGAGTTGCAGCTAGCGAATTCAATCGAATGGATATACAGGGTGCATGGAGTTAAAGGCAAGATACTGCGCTATCTGACTCTCATATGTATCTTTATATTTTACACTCGCTACGAGAAAACAAGAAATATCGAAAAACGCTGTATCTTCCGGATTTTGCCCCCGAACCCCTATCAGAGTTCTGGGATGCATTCTCTTTCTCTGTCTTCCATGCATTTTGAGCTCGGCTGAAAGCTTTCAGCTGAGCTATGGCGATCGTGCAATTCTGCCGAAATTCTGTCACTTTTTGCCACCGTGTTTGAATGACTGCCATTCGTCATTTTTTCATTCGATTTGGCTTAAATTTCAAGTTGTCAGTGGTTTGTGTGAGTTAAGTTTCAGACATGCGATCATATTTTATAAGTTTGAAGGTCATTTGAAAACGTCAAAAAGGCTATTCCACCTAGAGCGTTTGTCCAAATCTGCTGATATGTTGTGGAGTTAACGTTCGAATAGTGGTGAACCAAAGTTTTGCAAGAAAGATATATTTGTCGTCATGTGAGGGCCCAAAACAGGGCCTTCTGTAGAGTTCCAGTTATGACAAAATGTAGGTCACGGATCATATGCAATGATCACGGAATTTGTTTTTCACATTTTTAGTGTTCATAACCAGCAGCAAATGTGGAAGACATGTGTGGTTAAACTGGCAAGCAAAAAACGCCATTTGCACTTTTTCATTTCTTAGATATTGTCGACATGGTCGCAACATGATTAGATTACTCTACGAAAGTAAGATATATTGACTGTCAAACATGATGATCTGGGCCTCCCATACCACACACACACAGACACAGACACACACGCACCATCCACACTGCGCACATACTCCGGGGAGGAGGAGAAGGGGAAGTGCCTTTCATCCCATGCAAATATAAATAATAGAAAACAATTTAGCAGTGAACCGGCTAAACAGTTATTCTTGTTATTGTTAACCCAGCTGGTTAATTCTTTGGACAGTTAACCGCTCATAGCAAACCCGAAGTTAATTCCCCTCCCTCCCTCCTTTCCCCATCCCCTTCCCATCTGCTTCCTTGTCCCCTCTCCTCCCTTCAACTTGCTGTCACTTCCGTCCTACCCCCCCCCCATCCCTTTCCCTTCCCTCCCCTCCCTCTAGATTGCTTTTGCGGACGTTCATGGTTCTATCCAGTCAGAAATGTCAACGATCAATGCCTTTATTTGTGAATTAAACCACGACATTTGCTAATTCCTCCGTTCATATACGCAAGAAACTGACAATGTTTTTCTAGATGATGTTTTTCAAGAGGACATTCGAGGCAGCGCCGTTCCAGTTCACCTCCCCGTGGGTAAATAACCCGACCTCTTTCCAATTGTTGCTCCTGCAGGAAAAAATTATTGAAATATATATAGGTCTATACCAAAGAGACAGACATGCAATCCATTTCTGCTGATATTCAGTTGCATAGTGATTGATTGCTAATATGGGGCCTCCCAGTTAATGATGTTCTTGCATTTTTTTGGCCAGGCCATGATCTCTTTCGGCATGGATTATATACCCATGGAAGCCTCAGCATGCATCATTTAATGTCTAAGCTTTCCATCTTACTTGAAGACGACCCCCTCCCCTCCCTCCAAAACCTGAATAGAGGTAAAAGCGACCGCTGAGGTTCAATACATGCTCTGAAGAAAGTTCTCTTATAGGACATCGATGACATGGCAATTAATTTTCACCACTTCCTCTTGCAACAATGCAGCGATAGAACGATATCATGATTTAGTTTAGTACCACCGCCTAATTTCGAAATCCCGATTAGTGAAGCTACCAAGTTACGTAGCCTGCATGTTAGTACTTTCAATCAAACCATGGCAGTCAGCAAAGGCGCAAATACCTACAATCGACAAAATTGGGAAGATGCAGTGAGTATACATTTAATTTTTGTGCTATAATTATTTCTGTTACAATAATTGTAAAAATTTGTCTCATGTCAGTTTCTAGCATCGTGATATGAAGAATTTGTGTGCAAATGTACAGTACCAGTTGCGCGATTAATCGTTCCACACCACTGTATCAAGTTGTAAGTATGTTGCTACAATACATCTACTGTACTATAGCGGTTTGAATTTCTCATCCAAAGTTAACCATGGCCCAAAGAGTCACCGCAACTCACCGCCTTGCTAGGCCTACTTTTCATGAAAATTCAGCCTTGAAGAACAAAAATTACAAAGACATTCTTTCCAACACAATACTTTGCATTCTGTGGGAGATATCAACTATTCACTACAAATTACAATGACTAGAGTCGACTTTCCTAATTTTTTTGTTATAGCCTACCCAGATGTGATTGCAGAATGAAATCCTCACTATGCATTCAATCTCGATGGTCTTAGCAGTCTCTTAGTCATTTCGGATGATGTACTTTCATGCCAAAATTTTTGCCGACATGCAGAAATAAAAAACACAGCTTGTCCCTCATTCTTTATCCAAAACATTACTTGGATGCGTAAGCAGGCAGATGTTTTTTACTGTTCCGTTCACAACTGTACATTAAGTTTTATATACCTGGCTATGTATTTTACCCAATCTAGTACCAAGTCTAGCAACATTACATAATGAAGGTCTCATATGATGGAAGGACTGACTTGAACACTTCTCTCAAGTAACGTTTCTGCAGCAGAGCAAACTGTTCGTAGGACACATTCAGTAAATACTCTCATGTCATTAATTGCTTCACTGGCAGTTGAAGCTTGTACTGTACTAAGTTCAGCAAAAGTACTTCTCTGTATAGGCTACATTATTTTTCAATATTACATGTTGAATTAAAACATTTGCTCACATGTATGTGACTTGTTTTACACAATGTTGAACACAATGAACAGTCCAATTTTGGACCTAATTGCAAGAGAGCTCCAGTATAAGCTTTAAATTTTTCACAGCAGATGCTATGTCCTCAGAGCATGCACGCTTATTGATTCCTTGCCGGAGGCAAAAAGAATCTATGCGATGGTGATGGCATGTGTGTGTGGATGTGTATGGTTGTTACGCTACAGTACTGTAGCTTGTAAACAGGGTAACTCAAAAAGTTAACTTTGGATGAGCTTCATACTATGTGGATGTGGATCGGTTTCATTGACTACAAGAAGCCTATTGTTTTCTGTGAAGTTCACTAGTCAATCAGGGATCAACAGCTCTGGTCAAATTCTGAAAACATTGTGAACATGATAAATCAAAAAGTACATCTTTGTTGAACTTCATACATGGTATGCAGATTCAGCTTGTTGTGTACAAGAACCCTATTGAAACTGGTGGAGGTCAAAAGGTCATTTGCAGTCAACATTTAATGTCTCTGTGCATGTTGGCCAAATTTAAACTTCAACCTTTCCAGTTTACTGCACTAATAATTTCAGTGAAAGTGATACCGTTCTATGCAATTTACATATCAATAGTCATTATTTTCATTGAGTTATCTGTCATTAAAAATTTGGAACTGAATAAAATTTAACAGATTTATCAACAAGTTTGTAGATTCTACAAACTTCAATCAAAATTTACAAGCTTTTTTTTAAAATTCTATATTGTAAATGGACATGGTTGATGCCCACAAGGGATTGCTACAAATCTCTTGTGGTTCTCACTTAATTCTTGGACAAAATTTAACTCACTTGCTCTACATTAGTCAGATAGTTATTTTTAATTTTGAGCTAATTTTATGGCAAGGAAACACAAAGCTAACTGGCATTCTGGTTCCAGTAACAGTTCATTGCCACTAGTACTGTATGCATCAACAATTATTATATATGGCTTGTTCTACTCCCCTTTTATTCCCTAACTAACATGTTATAGAATAAAACATAATTTGAGGTGTAAAAGAGTTACTTAGGCTTGAGAACTTCGTATGCATGTTTGAAATGATCCCTTTTTCAATGATTACAAACAAAGTTGTATCTATTTGTGATCAGCTCATGGTTACCTGTATGCCATGGTAGAAAAACTCATTGCAAAGCTTGTCAAGTTTCATGAAACCACTTTGGAACAATGTGACAGTGCCTTCTGTTGATTTTGTCCACGATTGGAGAGACCCATTTCCACGATCCAATCATTTTCCAAAGCTGTTTCACAGGACAGAGTGTTACAGTGAGGACAAGAGTTGTAACTCTACATTTACTACAGTATTGCTGATTGCATTCTGCCTCTCTAGCACATATTTATGGGAACGTACAGATACCCTTAAAGGATACCCTTAAACTAAAGGATACCCTTAAAGGGTACAGATACCCTTGTAGGGTCTCTGTACGTTCCTATATCAGTATGGGCCTTTGTTATACTGTACCATCTGTACAGTCCTTTGACATATAGACATTTGCTTACAGTGCTGATCATTTCTTTGTGGTAATTTGCATACGAGTAAGTGCACACTACAAAGTGAGATGTTAGAATGTGGTATTACTGAATAATATCAGTACGTTCGTAGCTCATCCTTCTTTTTACCACTCAAAGTTATCAAGTCACTTTAAATTGAATTAATTTCCTAAAAATCGCATTCAGGTTAAGGTTAAGAATCAAACCTTTTCTTTTCTCTCATTCACAGGAATTCCCAATTCTTTGTCAGACGTGTCTTGGTGATAATCCCTACATCAGAATGGTATTGTTATTATTGTATCTCATAATTCATATAGATATTCTTTTATATTCTCATTGTTCTAGAAGTTTATCATCAATTGTAATTGTTTCCATCCCACAGACATGCAGCCTTGACTGTTCAAACTAGAGTTATGAAAATGAAGTATGGTATTTACTGTGAGCTTTGTATCCACTTTGTAAAGAACTTGTGCGTTGGTGTCATTATTTGATAGAAAGCAATAAGGGACTCTTAATCCTTCCTTCACCAAGGGTTACAATTCATTTTGAAACAGTTAGTTTATAAGTAGCTGCATATTAACGTTGAATCTGCCACAAGCTGGCCGTACTCAACTTGCCTATAAAGGATGTTTTTATTAATGTACAGCACTTTATTTTCTTCCTTTCCCATATTTTTATTATGATTGTTAGGTTTTTCTTGGGAGGGGGATTATATTAGCACATAGTCTATACTCTGTTATATTATTCCAGAAAATCACATCAGGTTATATAACAAATTCATGACCATTTCTCTCAAAACATTACTAATCAACCAATCAAACACATTAAATTTGTGTGACAAAAATGTTTCAACATTTTGCAAGCACGATGGTCAACTTTGATGTTGGTTGGTTCTGAATCGAACCAATTTCGTGACTACTGTATATATATAGAGCTATGAACAGTAGGATATACTGTACAGTACACTCTCTTACACAGGAAAGAAATGTCTTGAATTGACTTCTGAAAGCCAACATAAGGATCCTAGTTTTAATAAATTACTTTAAGTGTGATTTGATCCTAACCTGAATAGTGCAGTTAATATTACTGTACTGTATGTGCTACTACAGTAAATATTGAGGTATACTGTAATGCTTGACTGTTACAGGATGATGGGACACAACTGGTCAACAACAACAAACTTGAGTTAAGATGTTAATTCAATAGGAAACATTTACCTATTGTTTGTAGCGTAAGTAATCGAAGGTTATGCATTTAGAAAAGAACATTGCAAAGCTTTATATCTGAGTTGAGCCCACCTTCTGACCTTCTGATGGAAGTACCATTTCCAAGAGAATCTGTGGGACCAACTTTGAGATCCTGAATGAGCAAATGTCTCAAACATTTGCAAACATTATTTTCTTGAAGTGAAAATTTGATATTTTGGTGAATTCAGGTTTAAAAACTGAGATAGTTGTTGCTGGTTCGACATTAGACTCTGAATGTGTGGCACAAAATAACCCAACAACAGGGGCGCCGTTTCCCGCAGGGACACGGGGACGCGTCCCCACCAAAAATTTCAGAGGTGGGGACATGGTATACCATGTCCCCACCATCTTTTGAGTGAATTTTGGAAGTCCGACTATCCATGATATTCTGCTATACCGCGTTAGTCGTAGAGATCTCAAGTACCCATTAGGCGTTATCAAAATAAGCAACAAAACTAATGAATCAGCGAATGCAAAAGATGTAAACAAGTCTGATACGTTAATTGGCAGCCTTACAAGTTGCTTGTTTCATTGATGTATGCTACCCGGTGGTGCTAACTTCAACCATGTCTCCAGCAGCCAAAAACAACGCCAGCCTTTGTTGAAATTGCGTTGCTGAACTCAAACGTCGCTGTCCTTTTCCAAAGGAGGATTTGTTATAAACTTTTCTTCCATTCCAAATATTTTGATATCTTAGGATTCAAATATGATATGCATTGTTTGTGTATTCCATTGTTGTTTTTGTTGCGTCAACTTCCCAGCTCCCATCACATATTAATGGGACCCCACGCCCAACTGCCCAAAGGGCGGTGAAGGAAGGTGAAGATGGACTAATTTCTTGTTTTATATCGGCTCATTATGATGTTTGTATTTGAGGGAATAAATGGATGACGGAAGAAATACTAGACCTGATGGATGAGAGGAAAAGATCAAAATCCGAAGAGGAGTACCAACGTAAAGACAAGGAAATTAAGAATAAATGTAAAAGAGCCAAGGAGGCATGGTATAAATCAAATTGTGAGGAGATTGAAGACCTGGAAAGGAGGCATGACATAAAGAGGATGCATGAAAAAGTCAAAGATCTTACTGACAGACGAAGGCACATAAAGAACACAGGCAGCTGTATAAAATCACATGATGGGAACATGCTGTTTGAAAAAGAGAGCATTAACAAGAGATGGGT